>APFE031743008.1:6307-22145 GCA_000404065.3 Pinus taeda
TTTAAAATAATATATACATTTCATTATTAACATATATTAAAAACTACAATATAAGGAGGGGTGAGAAATTTTAGGGTATGTAACATAAATCCATCTTAATTCTGGATCTACTAAGCCCCAAGAGAGATAAAATCTTTGAAGATGCAAACCTCCTTTTGAGTGTTGAGAGATTTTATTATTGGTTGCGCCTGGTACATCTAAAGTTAAGATTTATCTATATTGGTTTTGAGCAACACACATTGAAATAGTTTATTTATGTTTCACATTCTTCACATTAAAGTGTTAATACATTCCCCCTCATATTATATAGTAGAGAACATATATCCATAGGATATAATCTCTCTCTATCTCTACTCACACACACATGAATTATAATATAATAAATATATATAATATATATAAAATATATATAGAAAAAAAGAAGGAGAGAGAGAGAAGAGAGAGGAGAGAGGAAAGCAATCTTTATTCTCCCCAAATTCAAATCCTGTGAAAGACTTTTTCTTTAATTTAAATTACTTTATTTTTCTTCCTATGAAATAAAATTTTGTTATTTAATATGGATATGACATATTTTATTTATGGTTGACAATACAATACTTTTTTGTTTTAGATATAACATAGCAACATAATATCATGTTTACATGCCATCTCTAAACTCCTTTTATCTAAACTCCTCTTATGTAACTGAACATATTGTATTAAGTAAACTAAAATTGTTTTACTTTTAATTGCTTTATCTCTCTCTATAATTTTGATAAAAAATTAAGGTTAAAATTAAAGTGATTTACTAAATCGACAACATTCTTTATTATTATTATTATCCTTTTATTTTAAATTAAAAGTTACATGATAGCATCTCGATGATCCTGGGCTGTAGATAATCTCTTGGCGCAAACAATAAAGTTATAATTTAATTGATTTTTATGATATTTTTAATTTTGCTTGATATTTTTTGAAATAAAGCTATGTATAGGATTTGCAATCCATCTGGCCTTTTGAGTGGATACTTCACTCATTATCATGGACTAGAAGCATAATGTTTTTGAACTAGCATTAATGAGCTTTAAGTATAAGATCATTTCAGTGTTGCTAGAAGCATAATGAATTTGAACTAGCATTAATGAGCTTTAAGTATAAGATCATTCCAATTAACACTTTCAGAATTAATATTAAATAAATAAAGTAGTTGATAGCCATTAAGGAGTTAATATTAAATTAATTTGATCAAGGTAGAAATTAAAGGCACAAGTCAAAAAAATGAGTAAGCATTACATAAATATGTATTTGTTTTCCCAAGAAAAAAACCTTAACATTATTTCGAAAAGGAAAACAAGATACATGTTGTATATGTGTATAACCACTTAGAAAGTACAACCTTTATGGCTCTGAAGTGAAACACAAACTAAAGAGAAAATAAAAATACAATGGGGAAGATCAAGTAATATAAAAATTACTTATCTTCCCTTTCTTTCATTTCCTTTTCTACACCTGCTACCATTCCCCATATTTGGGGCTAACTAGTACCAAAGTCATTTCACTCACAGATGTCTCTGAAGGTTTTTGTTTGTCTGAATATGATCTTTCTGAGACATGGACTCACTTTTTGTCCATTGTTCCATTGTCCTTTTATGTCAATTTTGTATGATGTTCCAATTCCTAGATTGCTATTGAATCTTTCCCATTTTGTTTGAGGGTAGCATTGTCATTCTTATCTAGAATGCCCCCTTCTTCTTTGGATGGAGTCTCCATGGTTTCTTCTTCTTCTTCTTCTTCTTCAGAGAGACGTGGATCTAAAACCTACCATCCTTTTCATTTATGTGCCTGACTCTTTTTCTTTTTCACATTCTTTTTTTCTAAAGGCGTGTGTTTTGCAAGTGTCTTGTTTGGAAGTATGTTAACCATATGCATGTTGAGTTCTCAAAATATAAAACTTCGGTCCACTTAAAGCTTTTGTGTTTTAGTTGAATTTGGTCACATAGACCATTTCTACGGTTTATCTCTACAGATATTTTGAAAAAAGAAAATAGACCTTTCTATGTTTTTTCTAGGTCCATATTTTTGAATTTTCCCAAAGTGTTTCCAATATCCTCTAGGACATTATGGTGTCAGAAAGGAAGAAGGATATTTCAGAGTCTCACCCATACTGGCATAGTTGTGACCACCATATTAGTAAAATTGTGTAAACCATGGAGTAATGAAGAGCCCAATTCTACCCCAAAACCATGACCCTTTATTCAAAACATTATCCATATATTTCTATGTATCAAATTGAGCTATGAATAATAATTTTGAACATAAATAGATGTCATAGTTGAGTGTCCAAGAAGAAAAAACCCACTATTGTAATGCTTCGGATCTAGGCCAAAAACCATTAAACCTACAAATAACAACCTTGGATTGGAGAGTAGAAAGGAGGGAATTTACCTCTAGAAGATTAACTTCAGTGACTAGTGCTCGTTTAATTGGTTCTACAATATGGGCCCAACATGTTTTATATCTATTCTATTTGTATGAAATCCTTCCCTTTCACTGCATCCTTGAAAGAGACATATTTGCTAGGTTTTTGGATCCCAAAGCTTCACCATGTAGCCTTAGATTCAAAATAATAATGGAGTTCCTTGGGATGCCATAATCCTTCATTTGGAAGGAATCATGTAATAATTTGCCTTCAAATAACAAGCACTAAGAAATTACATGGATGATCAGACTATTCTAAATGCCCTGTTTCATTTTTTCCACCTTGTCCAATTCCCTGATCTAGATGATGGAGGTTTTTCCATTTAGACTTTTTAAAAAAATCTAAAAAAAAAAAAAAATTATCTCGACCAATGTTTTAGCCATGTTAGGGAGGGAAAACTAATAGTCACACCTATGGGTAGACTGTGTCTTCTCCTTGGACCACAATTCTACTGTGCCTTAGTATGCATGAGATTCAAGGGATGATAGGATAGTAACAACAGAAGTTGGCCATAGTGGGCATAGCCCTAAAAAAATTGAGGAAAACCCAGTTATTATCACAGATACAAATTATGAAGCCTGTTTTTAACAATTGTAGCATATCATCAATCGTAATGAGAGCATAAGAAAGATATATTTTTGCATGGTTGAACTGTTGCTTGTACTCAAAAGCCAACAACAAGTTGTCTCCACCAAGAGACCATTTTTCATAACCTTAACCCTTAACATTTGTGGACTGTCACCATGGAAATCTTTGAGCTCTACATCTACAATCCCTTTCCCACCATCACTGATAAACTCTATATTATGCCTAGCGATGACAGATAGTGAGAGACTGTCGGAAGAACAAAACCTTGAATCCTGTGCGACCTCTATCTTCTCCAAGAAAATAACTTGTTCTTGCACCGAATTGCAAATAAATTAGATAAATGTGTATTAAAAAATAGATTAAATAAATGATTATGATTGAGGGTATATTAATTAAATAAATAAATGGGGATTGAAAATTAATGGAAAAACAAATCGAGAGAGAACAAAGAATGGGGAATATGAATCCTCGACCCTCCTCCTCCTTCTTTCAGTCTCTCTTCTTTCGTCCATGCCCCTTAATCAACCTCTCAAATATATATATATAATATATATATATATATATATAAATATATATAATATATATATATATAGATATATATATATAGATATATAATACATATATATAATATACATATATATATCTCTCTCTCCTCTCTATATATATATAATATATAAATATATATATATATATATGTAATATATATATATATAATAATATATATCTTATATCTATATCTAATCTATATCTATATATATATATCTATATATATATATATATATATGATGAAAGAAGGAGGAGGAGGGTTGAGGAAGAAGGATAGGAGGAGATAGAAAGAGAAGAAAAAGGGTTCAAATTGATATGTTTACCATATTATGTAGAAGAACTAAGAAAAGTGAGATCAAAGAAAAAGGAAGGGGGAAGGAGGAGGAGGAAGGATAAAAAAAGAACGAAGGATCAAGGAAAAGAGGATAGGAAAGAAAAGGAAAGGAGTGAAAGAGGGAGGGGGGAAGGCAGCGGAGAGGAAAGGGAGGAGGGAAGGAAAACAAGTTAATGTGAAACATGATGAATAACATGCTTCCAATATTGGCTCAAGTTATAGATGTCTTCCCTGTTGATGTTTTCCGTGCGTTTTTCGATCTCAAGAGCTTCCCTGATTATTTGAGAGTTATAAAATGAAACAGTGGCAATAACTTTTGATTGGTAAAATAAAATCAAGTGTTTAGAATTTAAAGAATGTTTATCAATAACATACTTTGAAAGTCAAAGACGGTTGCTATCATCTGTATTCTCTTCAAGGCGTGCTTTGAAGGGATGGCCTGTCTTGAAAATATAAATCTTTATGCAAAAAGAACTAATTTGGTAAACCCCTGAACTTAGCATAGGGTTAGACTTTGTTGATATTTTATGCTTATTTTGGATTCATGCTTATTCTCATTTATCATTGAATTAATTTATATGACTTAATAATCAAAGTTTGAAATTTATTTAAAAAACAGTTATATTTACTCTTTTAGTTAAATTGATTAATTCAAAAAAATGTAATATGAACATGTGTAATATGACCATGAGTTATTGTTTTTTGGGCATGTTGTATTACTAAGCCATGGAATTGGTCTATGGTATTATAACAAAGTCTATTTAGAAATTAAAAATCTCCTTCTAAAAATGGAGGTAAATCTGCCTTGTTGATAATCTTGTTTTATATATCCTTGCATATAATTTTTATAATTAATAATAATCTATATTTTTAAATATAATATAATTAAACGTTGTACTATTAAGCCATGGTATTAGCCTATGGTATTATAACAAAGCTATTTAGAATAAAAAAATCTCCATCTTAAAGTGGAAGTCAATCAACCGGGTGATAATCATAATCTTGTTTTAATATATCCTTAATTTGTACATATTTTTTATAACTAATAATAATATTTTAAAAATATATACATAATTGAGTTAAATTCTAAAGAGATACTTAATTATTAGACACTATAGAATTTTGGCGGGTCGATATTTTTTGGTCAAATCTTGATTTGTGTTTGTTTAAATTGGATTAGACTACCGTAAACTACAACTTTATAACTTTTTCTGACTATTTTAATATTGAAAATGTGAAATATATCATTAATTTAATGTTTTAATGGCTATAAAAACATATAAACATTTAAATTGTATAGCTATACTAATCAGCAACAATGGAAATTATTCAAATTTCAAGACATGTCGAATAAATTAATTCATTGTGACATTGGCAGATGGATGTATGAATGAATTCACAGTGTAGAATCCGCAAATTGATATTATACTTTGGTAGGTATACCAGTACTTATAATTTCATGGCGGCAGGGTCGATTTCACACAAACGCTAGATATGAGGTCAGCCAGCGGATGACGTTACAAAATAATTTTTGTATGCTCACCACCGAAAATGGGCACAATCCAAGTACCCCACCTTCTTCTTAAATCACACTATACTCCGTTAATAATCACAAACTTTGTTGTTAGATTTATAAAGTATTTGCGGTCCGTATCATTGTTCTTCGGCTTGTATCTTTTAATATTGGTTTGTGGGTGTGCAGGGAAGGGAGACCAATAATGGATATCAATTTCATAGGGTGAAGACATAATTTTATAATTCTAAACTTTGTCGTCAGATTAAGAAGTATTTCAATCTTCCTGGCTGGTCTTTGACTCATATCTTTTAACAAAGTTGATTAGCTGGTCTACAGGGAAGGGAGGATAATAGTTAAGATATAATCTTACGGGGAACTCCAATTCAAAATACATGAGCAGAGTTATTTCATTTATTTATTACATTTGTAAAAATTGGCATGGACTCGAACCAATATAATAGTGCAAAATGTCTTGAAAATATATTGTGTATTCATGAAAATTAGGAGGAAAGAGGTTCGTGTAGGAAAAAATCAAGGATTTCCTTCCCTCGTGAAAGCAAAAGAACAAATAAAGGAAAATGGAGAGCGTTATTGTCTCTTCGGTGAAGGTTCACAAAGATTAGTGGTTAGAATGTAACGCACGTACAACTAGATTTCATGTTGAAAGATGGATGTGTCAATTCTTGCTGACAAACGATGAAAACAAAAGAACACGGTTATAAAATATTCACATTCGTTCTCGATTAAGCTAGGGATAGACTTTATCTACCTTGTTTCATGCTCCCGTTTCTGAAAAGTGGCTTGTGATTTTTTATTTAACAAAATATTGGAAAAATAATATTATTAAAAGATATTTATGTAAACCTTTTCATATAAATTTTATGATAAGATGGTTAAAACATTTCAACTAGTGTCATGGTCTACGACCGCATGATGGGTAGGTGGGGTCTGAGGCTATTCTTAGATCTAGGTTTACAAGAAAAATCTTGTAGGGTCATCAACATTTTGTTTGAGGCATCTCTAAGGTGATTTTTAAACCTACGTTCGCAGGAAAAAACTCATAGGGTCATCAACGTTCTATTTCTGGCATGTTTCTTCAGTTGAAGGTGTGAGTTTGGCTGAAGGCAGTAGCGTGGATGAATTTTGTATCTCCTCTAAGAAAACTATTAATGGTTACTAGCTAGGCTCGTATGTAGAGGTTAACAGATCATATGAGGTCAACTGGCATGTTTCTTAAGTTGAAGGTGTCGAGAGTTTCGCTGAAGGCAGTAGCGTGGATGAATTTTGTATCTCCTCTAAGCATACTACTAATGGTTACTAGCTAGGCTCGTATGTAGAGGTTAACAGATCATATGAGGTCAACGACAATATGATCATTGCAGGAATTTTGGTGAATTTGGATTCATGCATGGGATTGATAGTCGATTTGAATATTACCTACCAAGTCTATGCTCACAGGTAGATCCTAAATTATGAGGGCATCCCCTTTAGATGTCGCAGATGCCATAAGTTCATTTATGTTTTGAGGGACCGCCCTTTGCCCTACACTAAAATATTAGGGGAAAAGAATTAAAGAAAGGAGAAAGAAAGGAAAATTAAAGAGGCATCTCAGGGAGCCTCATGCTAGAGTTAGTCTTCTCCTAAGGTACAACAGACAACACCTGACGCGATTCCAATGGAGGAATATTTGAGTTTGAGGACCATCTCTAAGCAATCAACTAGGACCAACTCATAGGGAGGCATTCCTTTTTTCTTTATGCTCTCCTATGATGCGTATTTTCTCACCTCCCTTACCTATTTCGATTCTTAATAACTATTTTGGTTCTCTTTCTATGGGTTCTTTTGTAATGTTAATTCTGGGTTCAATTTGGGCTCGGTTTCTTTTTGTCTCCGTTTTCCCCCTGTATAATGCGTTGTTCCCATTCCTTACCCTTCTAGATATTTTCCATTAGCCTCTGAGTAGTGCTCTCACTACAATCTTAGATCCGGGTCCAAATTAAAGGATCCTTTAGAGGAAATGGGTGGTTTGGGTCCTTCTTCCCCTTCAAAATCCATTAGGAATCCTTGGAGCAGGCAATCTTATATCTCCCAAGAAAAGCTTAAATCCTGTTAAAATGTGGAAACTAGTAGAAAAAAAATATTGTTGGGGCTCTTGTAGCAGTGAAGGCCCCCATTCCTATTCCCAAATGATAAACATATCCTTTAATTCTTGAGGCTTGGCTAGTCCCCGTAAAAGAGTCACCCTGAAGAGGCTGATGCAATCTAAACCCATAGATGTAATACAAGAGTCACTCTAAAGAGGCTAATGCAATCTAAACCCATAGATGTAATACTCCTTCAGGAAACTTTTGGCAACAACAAGTTGATTGAAATACTATTTTTATTTATGGCTCTCAGATGGTTGTTTGTGGTGGTTGTCACCAAAGGAAGGTTGATAGGTCTAGGAATTGTATTGAACCCAAAAATTTGTGAAGCTCCTTGGGCCATGGGGAGCCGAAGGACTCCTTGAAGTTGAACATTTTTCAACAAGGTTGGGAATGAAGTTGAATACCGTTAATATATGTGGTTTGTGTCAAGATAGAATTTCCATCTAGGAAATTCTTATGGCATGATATTTTATGTACATTGGAAATGTGGTACTAGTGGAGATTTAAATTTCTCATTGGGCGCTTCAGAAAGTTGGGGTCGTCATGCCCACCCAGATCCCCTTACTGATTTTTTCATTCATTTATTAGAGTCTCATAAATTATGTGATGTGGACCTTGTAAAGTATAAACCTACTTCGAGAAATCGGAGAATGGGTGATGCGATGATTTCCAAAATGCTAGATCATTTTTTCTTAGTCAAAAATATATTGGAAAGGCTCCCGCTTTTACATCAATGGGTTGTGATGGGGGTTCAATCTGATCACCACCCCATATTTCTTGAACTAAAGGGTGGATACAAAGGGCCAAGAGCCCTGTTCAAATTTAATTCAATGTGGTTAAAAGACGAAACTTTTCAGCAAACTGTATTCAATCATTGGATACCTTTCAATCCCGACAACAATGAATCAGTTTCTACCCAATTTATAGAAAACCTAAAAAGGTTCAATAAGGTCATTGTGAAATGATTAACCTCTAGGAAGCAAAGGCATGTGAAGACCCTTAAGAAACTCGAGTAAGAGTTGGAGCAACTAGAAGATATAGCAAGTGGGGACTATATATCGGAGGAGTCAAAACAAAGGGCCATTCATCTCAAAGCCTCAAAGAAATGATTGCTGGAGGAAAAGGAGGATTCTTGGAGACTTAAGAGTGGAGAGATTTAGCTCAAAAGTGGGGACGAAAAAATAAAATCTAGCAATTTGCTAAAGGGATTTCAGACAATAATAATATTTGGGACTTGGATGATCCCAATGGTGACATAACCTCAAATTTCAATGATCTAGCTAGAATATTGGGTATAAATAACTTCAAAAATATTTTCAAGGCCCCTCGGGAAGAATCTTTACTTGAATTTATCACGTTGGCCTGGAAAATTCCCAAGTGCAAAAATAATGAAGTCAATCACTCTCTTATGGAGTCGGTATCTGAGGAAGAGCTTTAAAAAATTTTGAACCATTTCCAGTAGTACAAAAGCTCAGGTCTAGATGGATGGCCAATAGAATTTTTCTCTGATTTTTATGATCTCTTAGGGGAGTACCTCTTAATTGTGATGGATGAATGTAGGAAATTAAGGTGAATGTTTGATGTGTTCAATTCTACTTTCATTTCCCTCATTCCTAAGAATGATTCCTCAAAGAATTTAGACAAAGAATTTATAAAATAGATTGTTCATGTGGGATTAGTTACATTGGTGAAACAGGTCGCTCCTTACAAACAAGACTGAAGGAGCATGCAACAGATATTAGGAATGAGAGGTCTCATACTTCGGCCCTCGCAGAGCATTCCTCTAAAACTAAGCACCATCTGTGTGTGGAAAACGCCTCAATTATCGCTAGAGAAGAACATCATCAGAAGCGGAAAATTAGAGAAGCTCTTGAGATTTTGAAGCATCCCCATAACCTCAACAGGGACAATGGGATCGAGATCAGTATGAGCTGGTTGCCCTTAATCAGAGAAATCAGAGGAATCAATAACCTCTAATGCCTCCCAAGTTTGCCCTCCAGATGGTTTTATCTCCTAGAATTAGTCTCTAGTCATTAATAATTAACATATAATAATTTTAACCTATGAATTATTAATAATAATGAAGTAGTAAATATAAGTTATAATATATTCTATTAGTATTAATTATTAAATATTACTATTAAATGTTATTATCCATATTATAATTAACCTTTATTAAACCATTAACAAATTTAGTTTAAAATTGTATTGTAATACTTCTACTAAGTATTAATTGTCTTTTATAATTATTACTTAGCATTATTACAATTATTTTAATGACTAAAATTGATTATTATGAACTATTAGTATTACCATTAATGCATAAAAGTCAAAAATAAGTCCTATTAACCCTAAAAAAATTTCCTATTTATATCCAAATTAAAAAAAAAATTACATCATCATTTAATACAAATAAATAAATACATTATCTCATTAATACTAAAAAACTGATCTCTATTATAAAAATATTAAATATTTATTATAGCATATCATAACATTTATTTATTATTATCAATAATTATAAATAACTTTAAACAATAATAATTTTTAACAATCATAAATCTTATTATTATTATTAATGTTATTAATACTATTATTCCTATAAGTTATCATAAATTACTCATTTCAATTTATTAATAAATTTATATGAAATTCTTATTATAAATTATTTAAATTATTATATATAAATTATTTATTATGAAATTATATAAAATTTATAAGTTTTTATTATAAATTATTTAAACTATTATTATAAATATGTTTATTATGAAAATAATTAACTATAAGGGAAAAAAATATATCTCATCTTATTAATTATTATTAGAAATAATTTTATCAAAAATACATAATGAAATATAAAAAAAAAAAAAAAAAAAAAAATGAAATTAAATTTTAATTATTACTCAGTCGACCTTTAAACAAAGCAACCGACCTTCCTCTCCCTAATCTAGCAGCTTACCTCATAACTATTTATATCTTGTAACTAAGCTCTTCTTCTATCAACATTCAATAAGAGTCCTGATGATGGATCCCTGTTGGGGTTCGAAACGTTGACAGCAAAATGGTTTTTACTGTGGGTTCTCCAGTCACAAAGTTAGAAAATTCTAACCTATTTCATAATGCAATGGTATATACAAAATCATTGCTACAACCATTGCCTACATACTAAATTCAGTTCTATCATATAACATTTCCAAGGAATAATTCTCATTTCAGGAAGGTGAAAAGATTCACGAGGCTATATGTGGAAGCACAAGAAATGCTACACAATATAAATATTAATAAATTAAAAGGTATGGTGCTAAAAATTGATCTATCAAAGGCTTATGATAGGGTTAACTAGATCTACCTTAGAATTCTCTTGACACACTTGGGATTCGAGGTAAGCTTTATAAATTGGATCATGTGTTGTATTATCTATGTGTATTTTGTAGTACTCATCAATGGCTTTGCTTCTTCCTTCTTTCATGGTGAACATCACTGTGTGAGGGTTTCCTTCTCTCACCTTTATTATTTTTTATAGTGGTTGAAGGTTTGAGTAGATTGTTGTTGGAGGAAAAACATAGGGGTGGCCTTAAGGGTGATTTGGTGGTTGGTAATTTGGCTATAACATGTTTTTTATAGAATATGTTCTCCTATTCTATGACGGAACCAAAAACGACTTGGTACCTCTTAAAGAGGCACTACCTCTATTTGAAAATGTGACATGAATGATAATTAATTTGTAAAATTCCTCCCTTTTTGAGTGGGCTTATCTAGGGATGAGTCTACAAACACATAAAATATATTCACTTTCCTCATAAACAATTTCAACATTGGGCTTAAATAATTGGGATTCCATTTGAAGTCCAATCACTATAGAAAGGTTGACTGGTTGTGGTTACTTGCAAAGATAAAGAAGAGAATAAGGGAATGGATATTCAGATGGCTTTCAAGGGTAGGAAGGTTGGTGCTCATAAAATTTGTCTTGGAGACCATTCTAGTTTTTTGGATGTCAATGTCATAATTTTCAAAATGGATCCTAAATTAAATGTGCAAGATTTGTTACATATTCCTTTGGTTGGGCATAAAATATGGACCTATCTTCCCATGGGTTAAGTGGTACAAAATCACCCTGCTAAAGAAATGGGATGATGGGGCTTAAAAAATATGTTTTCCTTTTCAAAGGCCTTGGCAGAGAAATTAAGTTGGTGTATGTTTTCCACTGATAACCTATGGACAAAAGTAGTTAGTCATAAGTATATTTCTCCTCTTTCCATTGTGGATTGGATCAGACTCCCAAATAAGTCTAGGACTAATGTTTCTGTGATATGGAAAGTTGTAGTATCCTCTTTTTAGTGTGACTAAGAGGGGGTTGGTTTAGAAGATTGTTTCAGGAGAAATGTCAGATTAGATGTTGATATATTGGTTAGTTGTGATGAAAACTTCATTCTTCCGTAGGAGTTGGTGGATCACCTAAATTCTTAGGGGAGGTACACCATAAACCATGTGGTTGATCTAGAGCAATCATCAATTTGGGCACATGGTTAGACAGATGTTTTTCAATTAAATCTTCCAGAAGAATGGCATGGATAGTGGTAGAACTACACTATAGATCTCAATTATTCTCATGTCAGATTGATGGATACACTTGATTCTCTGAGTTGGGCTCCTTCTCCCCATGGGTAATATATGCCAAAATTGAGATAGTTATTCATCAATGCTGGAAGAGAGCATGAAACTCTAGCCTAGTGGTGGAAGAAGTTTTGGCAGTTAGGTTTTCCAGCTAAGTCTATATTGTTGATGTGGTCAATATTAAAAAATAAAATTCCCACAAGATAATACTTAAAAAATAGATGTTTCAAGAAACCTAGTTGGTCCTCTCTATGTAAAGGCATAGAGGAAATAGTGGAACACCTTTTTCTGGTACGCTTTTTCACTATTGTTGTCTGAAATATTGTAAGACAATCTTTATCTTTAAATTCTATGTGGTAGGGAATTTGTTGCAAAAAAAATTGGAAGCTTTGGTAGGAGCGAGAAGGCCCAAAAAAGCTTAGAAATTTATCTCCCATCATAAATTTGGGCATTTAGGTTGCTCAAAATAATTCCATTTTCCAAGAAAAGTATTCAATCTTGGAAAAGGTGGTGGCTCAAGTTTTAACCACGTATGATTTAATTTCTAATCACATATTAGTTCACATACCATAGAACATCTTTCCTAAAGAAGTGGATCATACTCAGACCCAGACAAACTTTGATGGGGCTTCCATGCCCAGGGGAAATTGTGGAGGTCGGGGGGTGAAATTTTTTGTATATCTAAATATCATTTATACAAACTTCAAAGTGTTTTGGGAAGGGGATCCAACAATTATGCAGAGTTATACAACCTAAAACGCTTACTCATGTTTTCTTTTGAAAATCATTGTAGGTGGCTTCAGATATTCAGGGATTCTATGGTTGTTATTAATTCGTTTAACATAGTCACAATATGTCACATGCACACACCACTTCCCATTTTGGATGAAGTTATGGATTTAAAGTAGGGTTTTGACTACAATTTTATATTCCACATCTAAAGGGAGATGAACTCCATTACCAATGATATTTCCAAGGCAGATGCAAAGTAGAACTTGGGCACATGGAAGGTTATGGAACATGATAGAGCCACTTTCTATGAGCACTTCTCCATAACTTTCATAGAAGGCCTGCAACTAGACCTATGATGTTCTTAGAGGATTTTTTTTGGTTTATATTAATTGTGATTCTATTATGAGAACTTTCTAGAGGGTAGTTCTTCCTATTTTTGACTTATGTATTTACACTAGCTATGTTTTCAAACAATGCTATGATTATTGTGATATTTTTGGTGGATATCTATTTTCAAAATAGATTTTTTAAATGCACACTGATGAATATACAAAAACGTTATTTTCAGTTCGCTTAATGAAAATTACAATTTTTCTTCGAATAAATAAATAAATATTTGTTTATAAATAATAAATGAAATGCAAAAACATAATAAAAGTTAAGGTCGTATGGTTAAGGTTGTATATGAATTTTAAACATAAAAATTATGATTTAAAAACAAAAATTAAATAACTTTATGATTTAAAATAAAAAATAAAAACAACAATGTAAACTTTAAACGGGAACTGTAAATTCAAAACGAGAACTCTAGCCAAAATATCCTC
The DNA here is from genome assembly GCA_000404065.3 of Pinus taeda. Lineage (NCBI taxonomy): Eukaryota > Viridiplantae > Streptophyta > Pinopsida > Pinales > Pinaceae > Pinus > Pinus taeda. Next base: position 20,067 of record APFE031743008.1, read on the forward strand.
AAAAAACATGAACAACAGCTTAAAAAAGAAAAATGTGTATTTGAAAACAATGTTTTATTTCTTTTAGGGTTAATTTTCAACATTCTTTAAAAATGACAGCAAAAACCATTTTTTTGTGCAAAATAAATGAAAAAACACACTAAAAATGAAAAATGTTGTTGGTCGAATAACATTTTTCTTTTCTAGGTACAATTCAACATTTTTTATAACAAAGTTAAAGATAAAATAATGGGAACCAAAACACATTAAAATTCCAAAAATTTGTATCCATGTGGTTAAACATATAATATCATGTCACTAAAACTCCCTAAAATTCTAATTGTTTTCAGCCATAACATTAAAAAAAAAACAAAAAACAAAATAATAAAAATAATAATAATAATTTGACAATTTTTCAACCATAGAATTAAAAAACTTTAAGTTTTCAACATATTTCAACCATTACTTTATATACAATTTATATGACTAAATTAATCAAAATATCAATACTTGTAGATTGAATGAAACATAAATTATTTCTGTGAGTTATTGTTGCATTATGGATATTCTAAAGAAAAGAATTCATCATAATTAAAACATATAATCTAGAAAACTTAAAAATGACTCATAACTTCATAAAATATCATATGGAAGTTCAAATATTTACTTCAAGTTACCATGCAAAAATCATTTACATTAATTGTCTTAGACAATTATTCAAATCACTAATATGTTCTTGCGCACCATCAAAATCCACATCTTTAGATGAATGACTGGATGTAGATGAAGATGTTCCATATTCTTCTCTTTCATAAACTAGTGCCCCATCTGAGTCAACATGCATGCCCAATAGGGGGTTGATTCTCAGAATCGACCTCTTGGGGGCGGATTCCAAGAGTCAGCCCCTTGGGTGGGAATGCCAATGGCCAAGCACTCCCACCCAAGGGACATTAGCCCTACGCCTGCCTGGCAAGCCTGCTATATCGTGGTGGGCACGCCCATGACCCAGCATGCCTGCCCAAGGAATAGGGTCGCTACCCAAGGCATAGGTCAACCCTGTGACTTGGGAGGGTGCGCCCAGCCATGGGTGTACCCATATGTGACACAATGACCCTGTGCCTTCCTAGAAGTCCCGTTGTGCCGCGAATGGGTACACTCACCATCGGGTGCTCCTACTGAAGGCACAGGGTCGATTCTCATAATTGACCTTGTGCCTTGGGTGGTTACACCTAGACATGGGCATGGTCGCCCAAGTGGACGATTCTCGGCATTGGTGCCAAGGGGGACGATTCTCGTAATCGTCCCCTAGGGGGTAGATTTTTGGAATTGGCCCCCCGGGAATTGGCCCCTTGGGGGTAGATTCTCAAAATTAGCACAAGCCATATGCCTTGGGTGAGCGCATCTACACAGGGGGCCCTCAGAATTAGCCCTGTGCTTTGGGTCAGCGCACTCGGTCATGGGCGTGCCTACCCAAGGAAAAGGGCTAGGTCGATTCTCAAAATTAGCCCCTAGAGGGCCGATTTCGAGAATCGGTCCCTAGGGGGCCGATTCTGAGAACCCACCCCCTTGGTGGTCATACTCGACCAAGGTGATTCAAGGCACATGGTTGATTATGAGAATCGCCCTTGTGCTTTGGGCTACTGCGCCTGCGGCATAGTGGGCATATCAGATAGGTGCACTCTGGTTGTGCCTTGGGAAGGTGCACCTGACCATGAGCGTGCCCACCCATGGCATAGTCGACATGCCAATTAGAGGTAGACCCATTGTGTCGTGGGTGGGAACACCCACGGTTGGGCTCGTTCGCCCTAGGCATAGGGGTGATTCAGAGAATCATACTTGTGCCTTGGGTGGGCAAATCGTCCCCTAGGGTGCTATGTTATGAAACCAGCTCAAGAAAAAGATAGAAAATATAGATCAACGCCTTAAAATTCAGCCTCTTCAAGGGGGTAACCTCCTTTACATTACATAAATGAACAATTCTTTGATCATTCAAATGACAAAACCTCCTTTCTATATATAGGAGTCTAAGGAGTCACAATATAACCGAGCCGACCTAACAATAATAATATATAAAGCCACAAAAATAACAATAGAGGGATT
>APFE031743008.1:23159-52098 GCA_000404065.3 Pinus taeda
TCTGGAGAAATAGATGATTCCAATGTGGAAACATCTAGTGAACATAATTGTGCAATTACACCTCTTTGTTCCTTTTTTTAGAAGCTTTGTCATACCATTAGAGCTGATTATCTTTCCTGGTTTCCCTGCAATACCCCTTAATTCAACTTCCTTTCCTTCCGAAGAAAATTTGATGAAAAGTTCTTGAAAATTAAAAGCTATTGTACCCAGGGATTATAGCCATTGGACTCCTAGTACAACATCAGCACCTCCCATTGGAATGGAAAGCATTGGGCTAGTCAATACATATTCTCCCATGGATAGCTTGATATTATGGCACTTTCTAGAGCAATTTATTGTTCCTCCATTTGCAATCATCACTTGATTCTCTGGTGCTGGATATAGGAAGCAATTCAATTCTTTTGCTACCTTACAATGAATAAAACTATGGGTGCTTCCTGAATCAATCAACACTATTACCTTTTTCTTCTTGATTTGTCCTTCTATCTTGATGGTTTGAGAACTGGTAATTCCAGCCAATGCATTACAAGATATAGTCTGATTCATTTCTTATTTATCTAGGCTTTGTTCTTGGAGTATATCCTCTTCTTTCGACCTTTCTTGCTCCTTTTCTTCTTCCTCTTCACAATCTATGTAGAATAATTTATTCTCAGCACACTTATGACCTTTACTGTATTTGCTATCACAACTGTAACAAAGCCCTTTTGCTCTTTTTTCTTCCAATTGTTGTGGTGTCAACCTTATAGGTTGTGGAAGACAATAGAGGGATTCTATGGGGCACAGTAATAACAATATGGGGACAATAGGGACACAACAATATTAATAAGGGGTATAAATACAATAGTAATGGGGTAATCACTAGTATTATAGGGACCCAACATGCTAACACTGGGAATTGACCCCCCAGGGGGAAAATTCCAATAATCGGACCTCCAAGGGACGATTTTGAGGATCGGCCCCCTGGAGGATGATTCTGAGGATCGTCCCTATGCCTTGGGCAAGTGCGGCCTACCGTGGCAGAGTCAGTCTACTTGGCAGGCCCTTTGTGCCGTGGGCAGGTACGCCCATGGTCAGGCATGCCTACCCAAGGCACAAGACCAATAATCAGAATCGACTCGATGCCTTGGGAAGGAGCGCCTGTTCGTGGGCATGCCCATCCTGAAATGAAGCTCCTTCTAGAAGATAATACTATCACACCTTGGAGAGCAATGCAAGGAGTGAAGGATGAAAAAATTGTCAAAACAATATTATCTCATGTGAAATCAGGTGAATTATCATTGGACGAAATGTGTGAGGAATTTCAAAAGTAAGTTGGTTGAATTATTTTTACTTATTTCTGGATTATAAGTTTAATTTAAATATAACATATTATTGTTGGTAGTATTTGTTATACATTTCATTATATTAACACTTTTTACTTTATTTATTCAGCCACAAGGTATATATGAGAATACTAGAACAAATGGTTAAATTGTTGAAAGAAGATAGTTGGGATGATGTTGTACGCAACTACGCAGATTCAAGTTCTACATCAACTCTAAAATATTTTCATCTTGCTTTTAAAAAGGTACATTGATTTATACATTCATTTTTACTCATAGGTATACTATTTTTATTGTATATATTATACATATATTTGTTTATTTCATTAAATATGTCGAAGAATGATGCAAATAGAGTACCAGATAGTTTCAGAAGCTTTATTGAAAAAAATGAGATGGAAAGGCTAACAAAGAAGCGGCTTAGTAATATTGAACTTGATCCTAGTATTACTCATTTCATTTGGGATGGGCTCCAAACTATCCAATATCAAATAATATAAGGTGATTTTGAAGACATTGCAAAATTCATACCTAAAAGGGATTATTCCCTAGTTATAGAAAATATTCCTCATAGTTTTAATATCCCAAACTTTGAATATGATAGTTACCCTTACTTATCAATATTTTAGTAAAGTGGTTGTAAGATTTCTAGAAGTCACAACATCACCTTTTTTGAGATTTGTCAAATTTCATTGAGACACACAATTTGTGATGTTAGTAACAAGCTTCAAGGGAAAAGAAAACTCAAGGATGCAACTTACATGGTGAGACGTTGAAATTGTATGTTTGATTAATGTTAAAAATATCATTTATGTACAAGTTAATTGAACTTTTACTATTTCATGTTACACGCAAAAGTCAAATCTTATTGGTAGTGGAGATTAACCAATTATAAGTGATTGTGTGTTCATTCATGTTGAATGTTGAACAAAGGGTGATAGTTATAATCCTATGATTTTGAATAAGGTAGATGGAAAGATTCATAGCCAAGTAATGGTTCTTGATGATGTTGTAAAAAAATTAACATATGAAGATAAAGAAGAAAAATAAGAGATAGTTAGCATTTATCAAAAACCATAGTCATTGATTAACTATATTATAGATTTATGTTCAAATGAAGGAGATTAGGTTTTGGATTTATTCTCAAGCTTAGGTAAGTTTTATTATATAAAATTGAATTTCAATATTTTCTTTTTAATTTTTATGTGTTTATACTAATCTACTTAATTATTTCTTTTTTACTTGATGATTAGGTACAACACTAGAATATTGCCTAAAAAAGGAATAAATTGCATTGTCATTGAAAAAGACCTAGTATAATGCAAATTTATTCAGCAAATAATTAATGCTCTTCAATTTCTTCTAGATTCAATGCAAGAAGTTGGTTTGAGGAAAGGGGATTTCAATGAATCACGTGTGGAAAAAAAGGCAAAGAAAACTCAACCACCATCAGATGGAATGATTGGAAAGGCATACTTTAAGAGATTCACAGACATAAAAGATTCATCAGAAGAGGAAAATGACCAATTGATGCAAAAAATACATTGGAATAAGACAATGATGCAACTCTAGAAGATAAAGAGCATGATTAATTGATATTATTGATTAATTTTAAGTTATGCTTGCAAATGAAGCTCAGTTTTTATAATTAATAATTAGTTATACTTGTAATGTCTTGACTTTGAGATTTTATGAGGAGAATAAGTATTCAATTATTGTTATTACATCTTTAATAATCGGCCCCATGGGCGAGTGGGCCTTCCCAAGGCAAAGGGTTGGGTCAATTCTGAGAATCAACCTCCTTGATGGCTACACCCATGGTCAGGTGCACCTACCCAAGGCATAGGGCCGATTCTGAGAAATGACCAAGTGTCGTATGTGGGAACGCCTGGTCGTGGGTGTGCCCATCTACCGAACAACAGGCCCACTAACCTGCAAGACAACGGGTCTGCTCGGAAGGCACAGGCCCATTGTGTCGCATGTGGGCACACCCACGGCTAGACTCGCCTGCCCAAGGCGTAGGGCCAATTCTGTGTATCGGACCTGTGCCTTGGGAGGGTGAGCTCGGTTGTGGGTGTTCCCACATGTATAAAAGCATGCCTTCTAGAAAAGTGAAGGCCTATTGTGTCATGGGCGGGCCCAATCATCGGATTGAATCAAGCATGTGCCTTGGTAGAGTGTGCCCAATAATGGGCGTGCTCGCCCACGGAAAAGTGGACCTTCTAGGAAGGCGTAGGCCTATTGTGCTGCAGGTAGGCATGCTCACAGTCGGGCATGCCTACCCAAGGCACATGGCCTATCTCGGAATCAACCATGTGCCTTGTGTATGCACTCTCAACCATGGGCGTGAATCGACCATGTATCTTGGGTGGGTACACCTGGCCATGGGCATGAATTGGCCATGTGTTGTGTGAAGGCATGCCCAACCATGAGTGTGACCTCCGACAGAAAAGTGAGCCTGCCAGGCAAGCGTAGGCTTGTTATGCCGCGGTCGGGTGAACCTAGCCAAGGCACAGGACTTATTCTTAGAATCAACTATGTGGTTTTAGCAGGTGCGTCCAGGGGGTTGATTCCTAGAATCGGCACCTACGGGATCAATTTTGAGAATCGACCTTAGGGCAGGCATGCCCACGGTTAGGCGTGCACCCCAAGGCACATGGTTGATTCTCATTATCAGTCATGTGCCTTGGGCAGGCGTTCCTGCTCGCGGTACATCGGTCTTACCAAGCAGGCATAGGCCCGCTGTGTCCCCGGAGAGCACACCCATGGCCGAGCATGCCCACCCAAGGCATAGGGATGATTCTAAAACTCTTCCATGTTCCTTGGGCTGCCGTACCCACCTAGGGGGGCGATTCTCAGAATCATCCCACCGGAAGCCAATTCCAAGAATCGGCCCCCTAGTCAGGTGTGTCTACCCAAGGCACACCCTTAGGGGCTTAATTTTCGGCCCAGGGGGTCGATTCTCAAAATATATCCCCCAGGGGCCGATTCTGAGCATCGCCCCCCTAGGCATTGACTCTGATAATCAACCACCTGGGCGGGCACGCACACAACCAAGCGTGACCACCCATGACACAAAAAATCTACGCTTGCCTGGTAGGCCCACTATGTTGTAGGCGATCACCCCCATAGCCTAGCACACCTCCCTAATTCATAGGATCAATTCTCAGAATCAACCCTGTGGCTTGGGCAGGAATGCTCGGCTGTGGGCATGCCTGCCCATGGCACAGTGGGCCTGCACCTGCCTAGAAAGGTCTTTTTGTCACGAATGGGCATGCTCATGAATGGGAGCACCCGCCCAAGGAACATTCCAATTCTGAGAATCAGCCTATGCATTAGGTGGGTGCACCTAGCCGTGTGTGTGGCCACCAAGGGGTCCAATTCTCATAATTGGTCCCCAGGGGTGGCGATTCTCGAAATCGGCCCCGCCCGGGATGATTCTCAAAATTAGGCCCCCTGGGGGGCTGTCTCTAAGAATCGGCCCGACCCTGTGCCTTGGGCAAACATACCCATGGTCAGGTGCATCTGATTAAGCTAGAAGGCTAATTCTCAAAATCGACCCTGTGCCTTAGGCAGGCCTACCCGACCGTGGTTGTGTCCGCCCGCAACACAATGGTCCTACGCTTGCCTCGCAGGCCTTCTATGACGTGGGCAAGCACGCTTATGGTTAGGCGCACCTTCCCAAGGCATAGTATCGATTATCATAATTGACCTTGTAGCTTGGGCAAGTGCGCCCACCTAGGGGGTCGATTGTCAGAATCCACCTCTTGCCTTGAGCGAACGTGCCTAGCTATGTGCTTGGCTGCAAAGGGGACCGAATCTTAGAACTACCCCGACCCTGTGCCATAAGCTAGTGTGCAAGCCCCATGGCTGATTCTCAGAATTGGCCTTGTTCCTTGGGTGGGTGTGCTCGCCCAAGGGATCGATTCTCAGAACGGTCAATTCTCTGAATCCACCCCCTAGGCGAGCATACCCGCCCAAGGCACAGGGCCAATTCTGAGAATTTGTCCTGTGCCTTCGACGAGCTCACCCAATCATCGGCATGCCCGCCTGTAGCATAGTAGGCTTGGACCTTCCTCGAAGTAGCATTGTGTCGCAGGCAGGCACGACCATAGTCAGGAACGTCCGACCAAGGCATAGGGTCAATTCTGATTCAGCCTTATACCTCTGGCCGGGGTGCATGGTCGTGGGCATGCCCTCCCATGGCACAACGGGTCTACGCCTAGCTAAAAGGCCTGTTGTGCCACAAGCAGGCAAGCCCACAATTGGTTGCACTCAGAGAGTGCGCCCGACCGTGGGCATAGCCACCTAGGGGGAAGATTATCGATTTCTTTCTAGTGGGAGCTGATTATAGGGATTGGCCATGTGCCTTGGGAAAGCATGCCTGCTCGTGGCACAATCAGTCTGCCTAGTAGTCTCGTTGTTCCGTGGGCATCCCACGCCCACAACAATGTTGGTCTTCTTAGCAGGCCCGATGTGTTGCGGGCAGGCACTATCACAGTTCGAAATTCTCACGGGCGAATGCACCTGCCCAAGGCATAGGGCCAACTATCCAATATCAAATAATAGAAGTGGATTGTGAAGGCATTGAAAAATGCATACCTAAAAGAGATTATTCCCTAGTTATAGTAGATATTCCTCATGGTTTCAATATCCCAAACATTGAATATGATACTGACCCTTATACTTATCAAACTTTTAGTAAAGTGGTTGCAGCATGTCTAGAAGTCACAACATCACCATTTTGGATATTTGTGACATTCCATTCAAACACACAATTTGTAATGTTAGTAACAAGCTTCAAGGGAAAAGAAAACTCAAGGATGCAACTTACATAATAGGACGTTGAAATTGTATGTTTGATTAATGTTAAAAAAACATTTATGTACAAATTAATTAAACTTTTACTAATGTTACAGGTAAAACTCAAATCTTATTGGTGTTGGAGATCAACTAATTATAAGTGATTGTGAGTTCATTCATGTTGAATGTTGGACAAAAGATGATAGCTATAATCCTATGCCTTTTAATCTGGTAGATGGAAAGAACCATAGCCAAGTAATGGGTCATGATATTGTTGTAAAAAAATTAACATATGAAGATAAAGAAGCAAAATGAGAGATAGTTAACATTTATCAAAAACCACAGTCATTGATTAACTAACTTGTAGATTTATGTTCAAATGAAAGAGATTAGGTTTTGGATTTATTCTCAGGCCCAAGTAATTTTTATTATATAAAATTGAATTTCAATACGTTCTTTTTTATTCTTTGTGTTTATACTTATTTACTTAATTATTTCCTTTGTACTTGATGATTAGTTACAACATTAGCATGTTGCCTACAGAAAAGAAGAAATTGCATTGCCATTGAAAAAGACCCAGTACAATCCAAGTTTATTTAGCAAAGAACTAATGTTCTTCAATTTCTTCCAGATGTAATGCAAGAAGTTGTTTTGAGGAAAATGGATTTCAATGAATCACGTGTGGAAAAAAAGGCAAAGGAACCTCAACCACCATTAGATGGAATGATTGGAAATTCATATTTTGGGAGATTCGCAAACATCAAAGATCCATCAGAAAAGGAAAATGACCAAACTGAAGAAGGAAATATTATCAAAGAATAAAATGATGAAACTCTAGAAGATGAAAAGCATGGATTACTATATATTATTGATTAAATTTAAGTTATGATTGCAAATGAATCTCATTTTTTATAACTATTAATTAGTTATACTTGTAATGTTTCGAATTTGATATTTTATGAGAAGAATAAGTATTCATTTATTTTTATTATATGTTTAATATTAATATTTTCACTTTAACTTTTATGTGAATCAATATTTTTTTTTTGAAACTATGATTATTATTATTTTTTGACATAAAATTCATAAAAATTGTTATTTCTTAGACCTTTCATTAGGGGAATTTTGACGTCTAAAATGGGCATTCTAAGGAAATTATAAAACGATAGTGGATATAGTAAAATAAGATTAGATTACATCATTAAATTTAAGAGGGAAAAAAGAAAAACTATTTTTTCAACTCGTATTTTCAAATTATCTACCTATGAGTTTATAGTTAAATTTCGAGTGGAAACACTTATTGGATGCAGAATTTGATTCCCCATCCAAGGAGTACTCATGTTGCATAGTTTTGATGGACCCTACCATACAAAAAATAAGAAATACATGAAAAATGTGATAGCAATAACATTTTTTCATGTTTTTCTTATTTTTTGTGTAGCAGGGTCCATCGAAAGTATGCAACACGGATACTCCTTGGATGAGGAACTAAATTTTGCATCCAACTGGTCCTCCCGCTCGAAATTTGAGTAAAACCTTAGGGAGATAACTTTGAAAATACGAGTTGAAAAAGTAGTTTTATTAATTTTATTTTTTTTTTACTTTTTTACTCCAAAAATAGTGAGTCATCCCCCATGGTTGACATTATCATCTTGAATCCTATTGGTTCTTATAAAGTTTATTTTGGTTGTACATTTTTCTTAGGAGGCCCATTTTAGACCTCAAAGGTTCTCTAATGTTTGTTTATTTTTTCCTATAAAAATTGTTTATTCGACATGTCACTTTTAGCAAAAAGGTCTCAAAATGCGTATTTTTATGTCAACTCTTACAAACTATTTCTTTTCAGTTACAATTATTTGATGTGCATTGAAATATTAGTTAACGATATATAAATATATAGAAGATTGAAACTTTAAAATATTGAGATTTTTTTTTAACTATGCAAAAGAACAAAGATCTCATTACAAAAAAAATGGAAAGAAAAACAAAAAAAAATACAAACCTGAAAAACACCTAAAAAAATATGTCCGAGAAAAATGAGAAGATGACTACAAAAATTGTTAAATTTAGAAAATAATTAACCACACTTTATACATTAGAAATTTTAAAGTCAAAAGATAAGTTTTCTAAAAAAAGGGGTTGACATTGCATCAACACGTTTCAAAATCGGCATGAAAATCACTAACATTTTAAAATAATGTTTATACTTGATACATAAGAAAATTTAAAGTGTCACATACATGCTTCAAAATAGAATAAGTGTATCTTGAATCACCACTTTTCAAAATTGAATTATTTTTTTACCACCTCAAAAAAACAGATACTCGATACATTAATGTTTGATCATTTACATTTTTAAATAAATGAGCTAGAAATACAAAAAAAATATAGTAAAATAATAAAATAATAAAATTAAATTTAAAAAATATAATAATAATAATTAAATATTTATGTATTTATCAATATTAAAGGATAATAGTTCATATTAAGTGCATGTAAATTGAAAAGTTAAAATATGGAAAATAGACTTATACTTCATCACCGGATTATAACGAACTATTTTTTTCAAACGAATAAAAGAATTTGAAAAGTTTAATTTGAGGTTTTATGAAGAATCTTTAATATATTTTATAAAAAGTTATGAGTATTTTAGAAAAATTGAAAAGTGAAGTGCGTAATGTATAAGTAAACTTTTTAACTTAATGAATATCAAAATAAAATATTAATAATGCATTCATATACCTTTGGATGGTAATAGAAATATACTTACTGTATGAACAAACTTTTTAACCTAGAAAAAACATCAAATTAACACAGCTATAAAAACACATTTCTATATCCTCAACAATATCACACTCGAATATAAATTATTCAATTTAAGTTGTTTGAAATTACGCAATTGCAAAGAAATAAACCCGGGATTGTAGAATAGAATGATTTATAGAATTAAGTTTGTTTATTTTAACAGTTCATAATATAGCGAACTCTTTAAAAAAAAAAAAATGGTTTATAATATGCTTTTTTAACATGCTATTTTTTAAAGTTTGTGATTATTTAACCTAGATTATAATATAGGTATATTTTTTTTTATTTGGTTCTTCTGTTGACCTATTTCAATGGATTTTTTTAATAATAATATTTCTATTTTTTTGAAATTTATTTTTAATTATCACGTAAATTAAATATATATATATATATATAATCTTCATAATTTCTCAAGTTGATCAATAATTCCTTATTTGTATATAGTAGTTGAATAACCAATACCTATATAAGGATAATTTAATTCGGATCAATGTTTAAAATAAAAAACATCATTTTCTTATGTAATCTGGATCCAGATATGATACTTAAATTTTGAGTTTTCTTTCTTTAAATGTTGAATATTAATGATGAGCTTTTGTTTTCTTAAGGAATGTCGTTTGATTTTGCTTCTCATGAAATAATAATATATATCTAAATCCAAATGTAATACTTAAATTTTATGTTTTCTTTTCTCTAAATGTTGGATATCAATGATGAGTTCATTTTTCTTTTTAATTTTATTCCACATTCAATCATTCATGATGATGTGGCAATTGAGTTGGGTACAAGATGTGGCATTTATGATATGTCATTCCTCGTTCATTAACTTAGTATATGGTTGTTTTATGTCAAATGCATAAATGATTGGTAGATGCCCATATGTTAGATTCGCTCAACTATAATAGTAGATCACATCTAAATATAAGACTTAGCATACACGACTTAGCATATATAGTTGTTTGTATCTCAAATGCCTAGATGATTGAGCTTTCAATTTTGATTGCATATGGATCTGGGATAATCCTAGATGAGTTTTCAATTGTGATTGCATTTGTAGCATGCAAGACTTAACATATGGTGGTTTGTATCTTAAATGCCTCGATGATTGAGCTTTCAATTTTGATCGCATCTGGAACTGGGAGAATCCTAGATGATTTCAATTTTGATTGCATCTATAGAGATTTCAATTATGATTGCATTTGTAGTGTATGATGCTTAGCATATGGTTTTCTGTATCTCAAATTCCTAGATGATTCAACTTTCGATTGTGATTGCATCTGTATCTGTGACCAAGCTATGCTGTCGTGGATATTGAAGTTGTATTTTTAAAAAGAGTCAAGACTAAAATTTCACTCATTAGATTAGTGAAAAATTATAAACCAAATATTTTAGTTTCACCTAGTTAATGTTGTATACATTACCATGATTACAAAAAAAAATTAATGATGCCATTTATTTCTTCTTCAACTGGTTAATCATATAGTCGATTTAAATGAGATTGAATAAGTTTAAAGTTGAAGGAAAAGTCATGTAAATGAATAAACTATTGTGTTTTATCCTAAATTTGTGTACATTAATTTATTTTCAATTGAGCCTCTAGTAAATATTATCTTTGATCATTTTATGTTTTGTGGATTTCTAGCGAGAAAAAATAATCAAGAAAACTAGGAGTATGATTCAGAGAATAAAGGAAGAGGACTCACATTAGCGTATCAATGAAAGATAGGATATGTTCAACATTTTGTATCCAAAAGAATATAAAATATTTTAATAGAAATGAAGACCTAGAAAATTAGTATTAATCGAGAAAATAATTACAGGATGTTATCAATAATTTTTATTAATTCATTGATACTATTGTAACAAAAACAATTTTAGGAATTTGAATGAATATATGAACTAGTCAATTAGTATAACTTAATGATCTCTTTCGATAGGAAAAGGAGGTTGGAGCTATAACCTGTAAATTTTTGTTAGGGTTTAAGAAATGATTTAACACTTTATGACTAGATAACCTCGTATGGTAGTTTTATACATTTATGAGTGAAATAAATTAAGTTGAAGACCAAGGTAAACTTTTAATCGCACTCTTACAAAATTCTCTATGTAAGATCGCTAGTTCATATCATCATCTTCTCAACAAAATCTTGGTCCTCAACCTAAATTATTTCAGTCATAAAAATATATAGCTATCATACCAAGTTTATATATATTTGTTTCTTTATTTAGTTAATCATTTGTGATAATCATGTAATTAATTTGTCATCAATGTCTCTAAAAATATTTATAACTAGTTCCTAGCTATCTAACAATACATAGTACTATGCAGTGTTTATAATATATAAATATATAATATATGTAGATATTTTATATTTGTGTTAGGTCATACATTTTTAATTTTTATTGATATTTCATCACATCCAAAACCTTTGTTGAAGTAATCAAGCTCACATAGCAGTGAATATTGCCACACCAAATGATTATAGATATAATTGACACCTTGATTCATTGATATTCCTTGTCTCTGTTGGTGGGGTGAGATCTCACCATCAACAATAATTGGTGTTAGAAGGAGTACCATGTTTTAGTGGTAGAAAGAGCATCATAAACAATTAATCCATCCAAAAAAATGCTAACACATTCCTATAAGGGAAGTGTTTGAATATAACCCAAAGAAGTTTCACATCCTTGACAACATTTTAACTCAATAATATCAAAGCCACCAATTCATTTACCTCAAACACAAGAATTGGAATTACAAATTGTATCTATCATAACATCTTAATCTAAATATGTTAGTATAAGAAAAACATTAGAAGACTAGTAGTTCAATCCTATAGTAGCTCAAGAAAAACTATCATGAATTCCCACATGGGCTCAGAGTAAGGAGCTTGGAAAATCTTGTATTTAGTTTAACATCAAACAAAAGGTAAATACTCAAGAAAATAACAACCAAATAAGTTAGAAGAAATTTCTGAAGAAGAATTAGACTCAATTTCATCTCAAGTTGCACAATGTAAATCTAATCTAAATGAAGTAATTGTTGTATTCTGTAGTGGTGTTGGAAAACCACCATATCCAACTAAGAGTCCTCTAGGTCATCCACTAGCTTATCCTTTGTACAATTTGAAACTACAATGATTGTAAACTCCTTTGATTAAAATAATTGGTGAAGGAAAAATACCTACCACTTTAGTTTTGGAACTTTCCAGAATTAAACTGAACTAAAAGGAAAAAATTAAAGACTCCAATCAATTATTTTAATATTATTGAATAAAATGTCCACTTGGGGTAGCTCAATTAGCAATGGTCGTGGAAATGAAGCCTCACCGAACTAGAAGTCTTGGGTTCAAATCCTGTGCTATCCCCCAATCAGGGTGAAAAGTTGGACATGATGAATATGTGGTCCTACCAAGATTACAAAAAAAACATTATTGAATAAAATCACTGAAAATTCATTGCCTAGTGAAAATATCCTCATAGAGTTATACACAACTCTTCCTTCCAACATTTTTATTTTTGTGAAAATGGTAAAACTACCTTAGTTGAAACTTCTGAGATAAATTTAATATTGAAACTCATATTCTTAGTATCACAAGTAGATCTTAAATGAAAGAAAAAAATGTTACACTAATGTTAAAAACCTCATAACTACTAAAACTATATATATATATATATAGTTAGTTTACAAAGTCTAATTAAAAACCTATTGAATGATACAATACATTTAAAGAAAATCGTAGAATAAGGCCCATCTTATAGAAGAACATGGGGAATATTTATGAGAAAAAATAATCCACCTCCCACAAATCCATATCATTTTACTAATTAAATAAATCTTGAGGATTTTTCTTAAGATAATTTCTACCCAGCATGTAATGGTTCTCTTTCATAAAAGAATTATCAATCCTTTCTAAGCATGTTCAAATTGTTCACGCAAACTAAAGAAAAGGAAACAATAAATTAATGTGTGATAAAAAAAGAGAAGAGAGCCCTGAACCATCGTTCAACACTATTTGGTACATTTCCATAAGGGTGATTGATAAATATGAGGATAAGCAAGAGGAAATTTTCATTGTGAAAACAAGAAGCAAAGGTCCTCCCTCATCCACCTCAAGATATCCTTCTACTCTGAAAAACCTCTTATAGTAACCAAACAAATTATATTCTTATAGTAACCAAACAAATTCCAATGTAGGTAAATCCATTCTAATTACAAGTAATTTATAATATGATTTGGTAGAGGATATAAAAAACCTAGAGCTAATATTTAGCTTTTTGAATTATGCAAATTGACATAGCAGAAACATAAGTAGTTACAAGTACTTAGGACCAATTCATAAAATAATAATGTAATTTTTGCATAAAAACATAAAAAAAAAATCTACACAAGTTTATTTGTAGCAAAATAAATCAAATATAATTCTTGCATTACTTGGGAAATAATCTAGTTCATGTACTCCACCTTTCTTGTTAACATTTGAAATTTATAATGGAAACTTACATAACTACTTGGTTGACTCCAAGGAATATTTTAACATTATTCCATATTCAATTTTTAAAATATTCAATGTAGAATCAAATAGATCAACCACTCATATTTTTTGTTGGACCGCTCAAATGTTAAATTTCTATTGATTGTTTTAGTAGCAGATATGTACCTATACATAGGCTATGTGTCAAGCATGCAAGAGTATTCCAAGAAATTCTTGAGAAATTCTTCATGTTGAGTGAGTTTTTATTATGATCTTTTTACAATGTCTAACTTAAGCAAGTAACATTAATTAATTAATTGATTAACATTGGCTATTAGGATAAGGTTTTATAAATAAAAGTGAATTATTCACTTTAGTGTACTAGATCTAACATCAATGGTTGATCTTAAATGGGTTAGGATTCAATCCTAGCCATCTATCACTTTTGGAGATTAGGGTTTGAGATCTAGCTCAATGAAGAATTATAAAGACATCCTAAGGGAAGGAGAAAAGAAAAATACATTTACAAGTGATTTGTAGATTTGAGAAAGATATTTCCTCAAGTGAAGAGTGAGAGGCTCAAGGCTAAAGAGAAGAAAATTTTACAACTCACTATTTTAGAAAAGGGAACCCAATGGAGGTTGAGTCCATACAAGTTACCGAGTAACATATTTGCAAAGGGAGACATGTAGGGGAAATATCTATGTCAAGGATAATCACACGAGCTAAGGAAAGGTAGCATGTGTAACAGAAATGTTTAGCCTAGGTTCGAAAATGTGGATAGTACAATGTGAAAGCCTCACATGGGACGAATAGGACAGAGGAATACCACGTGTGGGTGAAATTCAAGGTTTTTAGGGAGTCGATTTCTCCAAGTTCCATTGCTATAAAAATTATGTATTTCATTGTGAGCCATTTTCCCTATAAGGAAGCTCTTATTCATTATAAGAAATAAAGGTGAAGAATAAATTAGATGGTTTATATTTTCTATTATGTGATTATTTTCTACATGTTCTCCTATTTTCAAATTTAATGTTAAAATACTATTGCATTTTTTATTCGGCAATTTCAATATATAATTTACTAGGTTAAATAAATGTTTGGGTCATAAAAAATTTCTTGGGATACAAATAAGATATTGTCTTCAGAAAATTAGGATGGCATCATAGTAATAAAAATATGATACAAGTGGGAAATCATATTTTTCACATAGATTTATAGCAGATTAATTTCTACTAAGTGGGTTCTACGTGTGGAGGATGGATCTTTTTCCCTGAAGGAAAAATAGACTTTGCATACTTTTAGGGATTATGGATATCCGCAAACAACCAAGTGAAAATTTATGGGCTTTATAAATGAATAGCTCTAGCCATAGAAAATGGATTCAACTCCATAATAGTAATCGGGTACTCTCAAAACACAATTTGACATATTGTGTTGAACACCATTCCAAAGTACATGAACTTGAGCTCAATTCTCTCCAATATTAAGCATCATCTCTCCTCCTTGAAAAATTTATGAGCATTCCACATATACAAAGAACTTAACTCATGTTCTCGACTCAATGGAATATCAAGAAACATAATTAACTCTACTAACTTTAGTGGTGAATGGGTCCTTTATTGAAGCTCATATTACCTAATCAATTCTCATTAATGTTAAGCATAATGTACAATCCAAACTCAAATTCTTTTGGGGGGGAAGTTGGCTTCCCCCCTTAGCGATTATGATAAAAAAATGCCACGTGTTGAGATGAAATCATCACCTATTGACTCTCATAAACACACCGTATAAAGAAATGAACCCTCAAATTGTTCAACAAATTTTTGAAATGATGGATTTTCGGAGTGACTCTTCAATTTTGAAGGGGATTCAAATAATTCCTCCCCAATGCATTTGGACTGAATATTTAAAGAAGGTGTTGGCTATGTGATTTTATAACGGTAAAGGATGTATCTCATGCGAGATATTCCTCTGTGTGAAATAGGCTCTCCATTCTATGATGAGAATATTTTGGTATGTTCAAGCCCTATCTCCTCTCATATCAAGCCACCTACTTTTCTTCTGTGTTATGCCCTAGAGTGTGTGGTCTCCTTCGCAGATTAGCTAGTGGCTACCTTGATTCGAGTGGTAGGGTTTCTGATAACATTATTGTTTAACCAAACATCTCACCTGCTTTTGGGTATATTAACTCTCATTCTACCTCTCTCATCTCTCTCTAGTTCATTTTGCTCCATGGTTTTTAAGCGTCCCTTGTTGAATTCTATGTGGGGACCTCGAAGTTATTAAGTTTAGATTATTATTTGGACATATGTTCTATTTCCACCTTGTCTTTGTTCTCTTTGTGGTTTTTTCTTTGCTACTCTACTAATTTCGTTCTTGTAATAGGGGGCTTCTATTATTGTGGCTAGGGGAAAGTGTCCTTTTATCTTAACTGTAGGTGAGGAGATTAGACTTCTAGTGGTGTGGGGTGGAAGTGCTGCGGAGATTTTTATGTAGTTTGGGAGCTTGGTGCCAGCCATTTCTAGTGTTTTCTGTGGTCCACCCTATGGAAATATTCCACCTTTGCAATTAATAGTGCAACCAAGAAGGATCTGTCTAATTTGGTTGTAGCTCTATAATCGACAGGAAGGAAAACAACTATGGATATCTACACACTTATCAAAATGGTCACAAAACTCTCCAACAAGATCAACTCTATGATTAATATGTTGAATATGAATGATGGCCAAATTAATGAGCTTCAAGAAGATGTCAGTCATCTCAAAGAGAAAAAATTATCCCTTTTTTCACCTTATCAAGACCTTATTAATTCAATCCAATTATCCTCTGCCAACTCAATGAGTCAAATAATCCCAGGCCTAAACTAGGTAGCTAATGATCCTAAAGTAGTTGTAATAGATGATTAATTCCTATTTAGGAGATATGAGTCAAAATGAAACTTTTTGGGAAGTTGCTTCATTAGAGAGTACACAAGTAGAACAATTTGTTATCATGTTAAAAGGATCAAAATATGGAAAATAATCATTTTAAGTCCATACAAGCCACTTCAGAACTTTCAGCTTGTATATATTTTGGACTTTTGTTATTCTAGACACAATTTTTGCTTAATATAATTCTTCTGTTACTATTAAAAAACATATACCGGTAAAAATTTTCTCTGGTCAAGTATTTGATTTGTGAGGATGACTACAAAGAGATTCACATTTGAAGACCGTTAAAGTGTTCATTAAACTATAGTCCCTAGAATGAGAGGATAATATTCGTACTAATGGAGAATGGAATTTGGAGTTTTCTAAATAGAAACTATCCCCTCTTACTGATACTGCATAACTAGCCACTCAACATTTGGGTCAACCCAAATGTGCTGGTGGCTAAGACATCAATAAGAACTGAGGAATTTATCCCATAGGAACCCTTGAGTTCAAAACCTTTCCGTTGTTAGATATCTGAGTAGAATTGACAATTTACTTGCTAGATATTAGAGTAGCATTAGCAATTGTCACCAGTTTTATGGTTTATATTGACAATGTTGTAGACATACAAGGAACTTAGCTATTAAAGACTTTATGGGTTAGAGAATATCAACAATTACTTGGAATATGAGGTTATCCAATAATAATGTGTGCTTATGTTTTATAGATAAGCCTATTGATATTCTACTAATGGTTGTGACGAATATGTTTTTCTATTGGAATTTTATAGTTTTAATCAGCTAGTCCCATTACTTAACACCACATTTGAAAAACATTTTTTTTTATAAAAATATGTTGCTTCTATGCTAACTTTAAAAAGAAATGAACGGAGTGTAAAGCCTCTTTGTCATTTTAATGTTTGGCCAACTAGTATCATCTCCTCATGGTTAATTCATTCATATATTCATTAAGCTTATCATTGCCTCATAGTTAATCCATTCATATATTCATTATGTTTATCATCTGCTCATAGTTAAGCCATTCATATATTCATTGTTTTTAGTCCTTTTAAGGTAATAAATTATATTTTATTAAAAGTAGAAAAGAAGTGTACACACACTAATAGTAGGGAAGGTACAACGATGGTTAACATATTAACAAAATCACCAACCATATATGAACCAACAACACGGTTACATGGAAAAATAGAGGGAAAAAATCTCAAATGTTGTACCTTTGTCTAAGATATATATACCAATAGCACAAAGTTATATATATTAGTAGCACTCATAAAGTTTGATGTTCAAGAAAAGTAATGAAACTTTTATATTTAATATAAAATAAATAATTTACATATTAAAATAAATTAATAAAACTTTACAGTGCTGACACATTGGAAATAATAGGTAATTTATAGTTAAATAGTTACTAAATAGTAATCAGGGACTAACTTTAAAAATATTAATTGACATATGAGTTAGGAACCCTTTATATGAAAGTATATGTGACTCGTGGTTGTCACTATTATAAGTCACGCACATATTATAATTTTATAGTGATCCTACCATGCAGCCATATAACTTGACACGTTCTCTATGCATGCAACACTCACCTAACTAATTTATGGCATGTGATAATATATAAGATGAGACTCACTATAGATCGTGACCTTGGACTAGTCTCATCTTTCCTTCATTCAGATCCATTTCCATGACCGTATGTAAATCCAAACCACACATCCCCATTCCCAATGGATTTAGTTTAGTTTATAAACCAATATATCCACTCGCGGATTAGGGATATGCTTCTGGATTTGCAAATGGATCCTTATCTTCATCAAGTAGATTTGGACAACATGGTGGCTGTCACATGGGCTTTGAACCTACTCTATTCCATAAAAAATGTAAAGGCATTTAGGGCAAGCACAAAGTGTCTTTCTAGGTGGCTATCATGTAGCAATGGAATGTTATTCCTTAAAGTTTGTTGTGGTTCTGCCGATTGGAACATTCATTTTTCTTTTATTGAAATATTGGATCTGTATCATGTGAACAAGGCACTGAAGTTGAATCTCTACTTCAATATCCTATCGCAACGTTGATTCATTAGTAGTATTTGGCTATACTATAAATGCATATTTCATATGTGCATTTTACACTAGTTTTTACAGTCCCTTCAATATCCATGTTGAGAGATAATAATTAGTGATCCCTTGTTGAGAGCTAATAATATAGTGTATCATAATTTGTGCATCATAATCTGAGTAGCCGCGATTGCAAAAGTTAATGACCCCAACAATATAGAGAATGAACAATTTTCAGGAAAGTGGTTGTTTGGAAGCCAAGTGCAACAAGGATATGTCAAATTAAAGGAAATAAATTATAAATTTTCATGGCTAAATGGTTCTACTAAAGAATCACAACACTCTCAACTATATAGGTAAATTCTCCTATCAAACTTAGGCCATAGTACAGGCTTGGCTTAGATGTTGCTATTAAAATGTTTGTATGCATAACTACTACATGCATTTCTTAAGGTATAATGATTTTGATTTTACAGTGGGTTTGTGGTGCCTAGAGAATTGTCGCACTCATCGACATGCATCTCACAGCCAACTAGGGTGTGCTCTTTACTACTTGCAGCGTGAGTACCAACTAGGGTGTGTTCCTTAGCACATGCAACATGAGTATTAAACCATGGCTATTGGACAATCAAATGAAGTAGAGGCAAACATAGGGACTAGATACGAGAAATGATTGCTAATATTGATTCCTAGCAAAACAAAGGCTATCTTGTATAAGGGAAAAGTGTTTTTTCATCTCTTATTAAGCTCATTTGGTCTTAATATTCCTTATTCCTCAGTAGAGGCATAGGTAGTTCAAACATATTTTGTTTACCTAGTTTCCATAATAGTTCAATATATATGAAGCTTGAGGTTGTTTCTATAGCTCAGACAAATTGGTACATGTACTCAAAATAAGTTAGATGTTTCATCCTTTGCTATTCCTAGGTATCCTATACACCTTTGTTCCATGGTCATACTTAAAACAAGCAAGTTAAAATATTCAATTTATCATCAGCAAATAGGTGCATTTGAGATTCAACTCATTCAGAAAGGATTGACGAGGTTTTACTAGGCATTTTTTGTTAGAAAATTATATATTACTGAGCAATGGAACACATAAAATATTGCAGAAATATAAACACAAAAAACGCATAAAACAAGAGAGACACAGATATATGTGGTTCACCCAGTTTGGGCTACATCCACGGAGAAACAGTCAATCATTATTTTATTATATTATCCAGCAAACTGAAGAGATACAACCTACAGCAGATCTGTTGTAACACCCTCTTTGCTCTCAATCTCCTCTCTCTTCCTCACTCAAAATATAGATATACATAGACGCAATACAATTCCCTCATATATAGTGAGGGGTTGCCTTCTAGGGCTAAAAACCCTAAATTAAACATAACTTCTACCATCAGATCATCTGCCTAATGAACAACCCAGATTGACTAGAAATTACTAAACTTTTACAAGGCAATTTTACATCTATTTTTAGCTTTGGGGGCGTTGCCCTTGAACCCTCGCTAGGGGACCACTGGCCCCCAAACCCCCCAACCAGAGGGGATCAGCCCCCCCCGCACCCCCCCGCATGGAGGGGTGTACAATCTTCCTGGGGTATACATCTGGCTGAGACTTTTGAATACAGAAGATAATCAGGCTCCACACCCAACAATCTCGCACTTGGATACTAATTACAGCAACTCCACCACTGCTTCATTTGCTAGACAATGACTCCACTTTGGACTTGGTTGTTTCTCATCTTCTTCATCATACTTGAAGACCAATTGAAACTGAGTAGATTCATAGTTTCTCCTTGGTTACAACTTTTGTTAGCATATCTACAGGATTTTGTCTAGTGTGTATCTTTTCCAGCTTCAACTGTCCATCTTCCAATGGTGACCGTATGAAATGGTACTTGAGTTTTATATGTTTAGTTTTGAAATGAAATGTAGAGTTCTTTGCAAGATGTATGACACTCTAGCTATCACTGTATAACCTACCCAACTCTTGCTTCTTACCCAATTCATCCAGAAACCTTTGTAACCATATCATTTCTTTACTAGCCTCTATAACAGCAACATACTCTGCTTCTGTTGTTGAAAGTGCAACAACACTTTGGATTTTTGAAACACAACTGGCAGTTGTTCCACCTACAGTAAATGCATATCCTGTAGTGCTCCTCCTGTTATCTCTATCACTTGCCATATCTACATCGACATATCCTTGTAGAGAAATGTTTGAACCACCAAAGAATAATGGTTGATTTTTTGGTACCTCTCAAATACTTAAGAATCCACTTCACTGCCATCCAATGTTCTTTTCCTAGATTGTTCATGTACCTACTTACAACTCCCACTGCATGTGCAATATCAAGCCTTGTGCAAACCATTGCATACATTAAGCTTCCAACTGTTGATGCATATGAAACTTTAGACATATGAGTCATTTCTTCCTGAGCCTTGGGGCACGCCTCCTTACTTAATTTGAAATGGCTAGCCAAAGGTATACTAACTGGTTTTGCATTCTACATATTAAACCTTTTCAACACCTTTTCTATGTACTCACTTTGAGACAACGTTAATTTGTGATTCTTTCTATCTCTAGTTATTCTCATACCAAGGATTTGTTTTGCAGCACCCAAATCCTTCATTGCAAATGAGTTTGCCAATTTCCTTTTGAGCACATTTATTTCCTGCATGTTAGAACCCGCAACAAGCATGTCATCTACATACAATAACAATATAATATGGCTACCATCATTTTACCTTTTGAGATAAACACAATGATCAGAGTGACACCTAGTATAACCTTGTTCAGACATAAACTTGTCAAATTTTACATACCACTGCCTTGGACCCTGTTTTAGGCCATACAAGCTCTTCTTCAACCTGCACACTAGTTTCTCCTTCCCTTTTACCTCATATCCTTGTGGCTGCTACGTATATATCTCTTCCTCCAAATTCCCATGGAGAAAGGTTGTCTTTACATCTAACTGCTCAAGATGCAAATCTTTTGCTGCTACTAGACTTAGAATATTTCTGATTGAAGTCATTTCCACAACAGGAGAAAATATCTCATCAAAGTCTATACCCTTTTTTTGTGCAAACCCTTTCTCCACAAGTCTAGCTTTATACCTTTTTCTACCTCCATCTTCTTCCTTCAACTTGTAAACCCATTTATTCTGCAATGTTGTTTTACCTACAAGAAACCTGACTAAGTCCCAAGTTTGGTTATGTGCTAAGGAGTCCATCTCTTCTTTCATGGCTTGCTCCCACTTCTTCTTGGTTTCTACCTGCACTGCTTCTTCATAACATTCTAGATCACTAGAATCAGTCAATAATACATTGAAGGAGAGTATCGTTTAGGGGGTCTACTTATCCTAGTAGATCTTCTAACACCACCTTCAGGTGTTTGAAGTGCTTGTTGCTATTGTGGTTGTTGTTTTGGTTGTTGATCATTATGATTTTCAAGCACCATCACTTTTCTTGTGATATCGTCAAGCACTGTGTATTCTCTGTTTTCTTTTTCTTGGTTCTTTTCCTGCAGCTGATCCTTATACAAAACCTTTTCATTGAATATGACATATCTACTCCTAATGATTTTGTGTTTTTCATAATCATAAAAGTGATAACCAAAATCATTAACACCATATCCAATAAACGTACATTTCTTTGATTTTTCCTCAAGCTTTGTTCTATTTTCTTTGTTAATGTGGACAAAGGCTTCACAACCAAAAGTCTTTAAAAAGAGTAGTTCACCTTTTTACTTGTCCATGCCTCCTCTGAAATACCACCATCCAAGGAACTTGAAGGCCCTCTGTTTATTAGATAAACAGCAGTATCTACAACATCTGCCCAAAACTGTAAAGGCAATCCTGCATGCAATCTCATGCACCTTGCACACTCCACGATTTTCCTGTTCATCCTTTCTGACACACCATTTTCTTGTGGTGTTCTTGGAACCGTCTTCTCTCTGCGAATTCCATGCTCTGAATAGTACCTATCAAACTCTTTGCTGCAATATTCACCTCCATTGTCTGATTTAAGACACTTCAATTTCCTTCATGTCTCAATCTCAACCAAAGCTTTCCATTTCCTGAAAGTATCAAATACATCAGATTTGTTCTTAATACAGTAAATCCAAGTTTTTCTAGTTGCATCATCAATAAAAGTAACATAATAACGAGAGCCACTGAGAGATGATACCTGAGCACGTCCCCAAGCTCTAATTTTTCATTCTTCTTTTCTTTCCCAACTCTGAGAAATCTGACTCTCTTCTATTTTCCATAAATGCAATTCTCACAGAAGTCCAAATCAACATTCTTCAAACCCGGCAATAAATTCCCTTGAGTGAAGAATCTTCATCCTTTTTCACTATGTGTTTCAAGGCCTATGAGCCATAATGCTCATTGCTCTTTGGAAGTTAAAGCATTAAAAGAGTTAGAAATACCATTGCATAAATACAATGTACCAACCTTTTCGCCTTTTGCTAGTACCAGGGCTCCTTTGGTGACCTTCCAAGCTTTATCTGTGAAAGTTGTCACACAACATTCACCGCCTAACCACCCTGTTGAAATCAGATTTTTCTTTAGATCTGGAACATGCCTAACCTCCTTTAGTAGCCATTGGTTTTCATTCTGTTGTTTGTTGGTTGCTCGAATTGTTTATTGATTAAACAATCGAGTACCACATTAAATTGTCAACTCGGGAAAGTCCTTTTGTTTCAAAGGTGACCTCGTACTATATGCACTTAATTATAAAAGCATTAAAGGTTGTAGTACAAATAGATCTACTTCCTATCAAACCCTTACTCTGTGTTACAGCAGTTATAAGTTATTGCAGAGATGAAATGAAATTAATTAATGGTAACAAATCTGCAGAAAGAGATAATGGCCGTTTGTAACAGAGGATCAGGACCCTATCCTCAGAATAAGGATGTTCAGCACCTGCCTCTGTGACCAGTTTCCAATACACACTGAAAAATCCTAATCACCGGTGACACACTTCTCACAACGCCAATCGATCAAGGAAACAGAGTATCAGCAAAAAGGAAATATCAGAAGCAAGGCTAAAAATGTACAGAAATCACACACACACTTAACAAGAAAGAAATGGGTGAATCTTGTGAAGAAGGTAGGCCCTGTCCCTCTCACAATATTCCCCTGAACACAGATACTATGTTAAAGTGCTTAGAACAGTACTTTATTCATCTGCCAAAAAGTCTAATTACAATAGAAGTTCAGACCGCTCTGCACTACAATACTTCCGTTATAACTTGTTTGCTTCCAACTGTAGATGTCTCCTCTTTATAAAGCAGACATATATTACAATAAATTGTCATTATTCATTCAATTTGATCCTTCTGTACAAAAAAATAGGAAATTAATTCCTGTTACAGCACACTGTTACAACAATGTATATCTTTGTCGTCCTTTGTTTAATTACATCCTTCCGCTGTTGCAAAACTGGTAGTCTTCGTCTATCTCATCGGGGTCCTTGTGCTATCCTTAGCTGTTCCGCTGTTGTTGTTGATTTGGTAAATCTCAACTGTTCCTTAAAGCTCTTCATGTTGTTTCCTGGTGTTCCAGCATCTGCGACTAAGTTTGGCTAATCGTTCTATATCATCATCGGCCAAGTATAGTTCTGCCAGCTTCAGATGATTACTGCCCAGCTCGACAATTACTGTTTCATCCTTTGAAAATTAAGACTTTTCTTGCTTTAGTCAGTTGTTGTTTTTGGTGTTGCAGTAACTGCACAGTTGCTGTTTCTGGTGTTACAGCAACTGCGAATTACAATTCTGTGGACTTTGAACAGTTCTAATCAATTTTCAGCGACTTAGCCAATTTCCAAAGATTAATTGTAAAGATAACATGAATATGTGTTGAATAATTAAACATATAGCAAATGAGGAGAGTTACTTCATACCTTGGAATGATGAGGTCAAAATGATATCAATGGTTTCTACTTATGGGCTAAAAAGGGTAATATCATAACAAAATATAAGGTCAAAAGTAGACAATATGGAGTCCTAACATCCCCCCCAACTGAAAGGGTTGCATGTCCTCATGCAACATTTACTCTGAATCTGAGTCAGAGTACTGGGATGAACAGTGTAAGTTGCTGATACAGTAGCTAAAGAAGGTTTTATCAGACCTACTTCTGAATCCCTGGACACTCTGTAATTGTTGCCATACTGCTACCTCCTCCTTTTTGGTCAGTTTGTAATGAGCCTTATATTGCTGACCAGGTAACCATAAGAGAGGGAAATGAAAATGGTAGCCAATCCACCTCTCAACATAGTTTTCCATACATTTGACATAATAAGGTATGCGTGAAATTGCTACCTGAAGATTGAGGGGATTGTAAGGATGATATTCCTGTCTCTCTTTAGGGCAATGTTCCCAAAATAACTTGTTTGCTTCGATGGTCAGTGCCCCTTTTTTTTTACATAATGCTGGCAGTCCTGCAAGACCGCTGCCTGTAGCTTCCTCATATGATCAACCAACTCTGGATTACTTAGATTTTTTCAATGCTGCGCAATGAAGGTAGATGCATTCTGTGGTTCATTTCGAATCCAAAGGAGGCAGTTCTGCTCATTATGCTCTGCTGACATATAGGCATTTTTCCAAGTCAATTGATTGGCTAGAAAAGAGATGAAGGCTCTTATTTGGATATCACCAACAATAGGGAGTATATTCATCGCTCTATCTTCAGGCATGGCCTCATTGTGAAGATAGAGTTCACAGAGCAAGTTTTGATTATTATGTGGTGCTTCTCTGAATGTTTCAATAAATCAATCAGGTGTATCAACTTGGTATGGTCTTCCATCTCTAACTACTTTTATTTGCAAGAACGCCAACCGTTCTCTCAAGAATACTGCATAATTGAAAGAGGGTTTTCTTGTAGCCAGTACCCTCTGAACCAGATCGAAGGCGCGGGACAACCTAGATTTTACCTCCTTGTTTTCTTTATGTTGAGCTCGAGACTGTTCAAGTGCATCCCAATTTCTGTATGCATAGCTGAACCAGGTTGACTTTTGTTGTTGGAATGCCTTCCCTTGTGAAAGCTCGTATTCTGTTCTCTATGTGTCCTTTAGTTGTTGAAAACTAGAGGTCTCTGTGTGAGCATCACTGACACATGGAGGTTCAGTCTGTGCATAAGCGTCAGAAAAGGATTTCTGTTCTGTAGTAGTTTGGGTGGCCTGCGGTGGTTCTATGTCTTCTTCCACAACTGTTGAAAAACCTGCTGGTTCTTGTGTGATAGTAGGCTGCTCTATTTCTTCTTTTACAATCCTTAGAAAGCCTGCTGGTTCTTGTGTCACAGCAGGTTGTTCTATTTCTGCTCCTGCAACTCCTGCTGGTTCTTGTGTAACAACAGGTTGTTCTGTTTCTCCTGCTGGTTCTTGTGTAATAGCAGGTTGTCCTGTTTCTGCTCCTACAACTCCTGATGGTTCTTGTGTGACAACAGGTTGTTGCGTTTCTTCTGCTGCCATTCCTGCTGGTTCTTGTGTAATAGTAGGTTGTTCTGTTTTAATTATAGTAGCGGGTTGTTCTGTTTTGACTACAACAGCAGGTTGCTCTGTTTTGATTCCAGTGGCAGAGGGTTGTGGATTAGCTTCGTTCATTGGAACCTGGACTATCTTATATCCTGCTTGAGTGTACAGGTCACCACACTCACTGCACATATACTCATTGTATTGACTCTTTTCTGTTACAGACGCTACCCATGCTAAGAAGTGGAGATTATATTCATTCTGATAGGCTTCCTTAACCATTATTATCTCTTGCTGATAATCCTTAATTTGAGATTTTAAAAACTCAATTTCTTCCTGTAGGGAGGCTATGGTAGGCAGATCTTGTGTATGTGCAGGCTCTAACGGAGGAAGGGATTGTTGTTCCGCATCCTTTTGGTCATTTGCATCCCCAACAAGTGGTTCTTGTGTGTCACCTGTTGGGTCAGTGGCTGGTTCTTGTGTAACAGCCACTTGCCCAATATAACCTTGGGTGTCTACTTTAGATTTTTCGGCAGCTGGTTCTTGTGTAGCAGCTGCCTCAGAAAATCATGTCACAAAACTGTCAACGCTTTGCATCTCAGCCCCAGAGGGTGAGGAAAGGGACTGCTCCGGGGTGATTGGAATGCGGGGTGTTAGGGTGATGGGTGGAGAACTGGGGATCACCGGGCTGGTGGGTGGAGAACTGGTGATCACGGGGCTGGTGGGTTTAACTGCTGCAGTCGACCGTGTTTGTTGCCTCGTTAAGGAGGCAGGAAAATCAATAATTTTTCTTTTTCGGCCACTTTCCTTCAGACTGGGGGAACTATCGGGAATAGCAGCTACTTTGATTGAAGCCCTGGTTCTTCTCCTTTTTGGTGGAGTTTCAGTTTTCTACTACTTTTTTCTTTTAAGAAAAATGATGGGGGTGTTATCATCAGAGTCATCAGTGGAAATATGAAGCATGGGGGTGGATGGTTGAGCTTCATTGGGGGATGGGGTCCTCTTCAGGGGTGTTTCTGCTGCTAATTGCTGGGGAATTTCCTGGGGTATTTTCTCTGGTTGTTGGGGAATTTCCTGGGGTATTTTCTCTGGTTGTTGGGGAACTTCCTGGGGTATTTGCTCTGGTTGTTGGGGAATTTCCTGGGGTATTTGCTCTGGTTGTTGGGGAATTTCCTCGGGTATTTGCTCTGGTTGTTGGGGAATTTCCTCTTCCTGCTAAGGATCTTCTTCTATTTGCTGGGGAGGATTAATGATGGGGGGTGGATGATTTAGGGCAAAGCCTCTATTTATTAAGAGCTGGGCTAAACGGTGGTGTTTCAGGGAAAGGGCTGGATGCTTTGCTTTTCCAGTATAACGTGACATATTTTTCAGACAACCCAATAGATAATAAGGCATGTTTATCAATTGAAGATGCCTCAAATGATTTAACAAAACAAAGTCGTGTCGGTAAATTACCTAGTAACGACCTTCGCAAGTTAAATACTGCTTGACAAACTCCACGGCCTTTGGCCATGGTGGAGGCAATGACTGAAGTGCGACCCCTCTGCCTTTAGCTTCGAATTGCTCGCCTGGTAGGAAGAAGCCTTGCTGCGCATTCAGAATCACATGTTTCCTACTAAACCAGCGTGTACCGTTAGTCGGTAACCCGGAAACTTGGGCTACGTCTTCCTCTGTTACCTGAATATGTACTCCCTGGACCGTAGAAAATCCTTCTCTTAAGTTGCATGCAAACTCCAACACTTGATGTGTGTTGAAATCCGGGAGTCTTATAAAGTAGTCTACCCATCCTGCTTGCAGGAAAATTTGGTAAACCTCGGGGTAGAGTTCCGGTAGCGCTGTTGTGCCAGGTTCATATGTGATCAGATTTCCCCCCATAACTGTTGATCCGACGAAAATACACAATGCAGAGCCTAGTTACTGAGTTTGAGACAGAGTAAACCGTTACAAATGAGGATATGCCACGACGAGGTGAGTTTTAGATATTACCGCAAGGAGTAAGGGTGGCGGCGATTGACATGTTATGGAATAATTACGATATTTTGGTAATCCCCCAAATCTACGGCTGAATGATCTGATTGGCAGTATAATGATTTCGGCAGTCGTATCACATCTCCACATTAACTATAATTTAATATTCACACTTAAACATGCGTACCTTTACTTTTACCTTTAGTCGCACACAAAAAGTCTTATCTTGTTTTTTTCTGGATTAATCATAATTTCAACGGGTTTACAATCGTGAAAATACAAGCGATCTAACATGAAGTAGTAGTGACGAAGTGTAATTATTAGAGTGCATGGCTAGTCCCTTTAGTGAAGCACAGTATGTTCCATCAGGATGATAATTCATTAAGTACTGAAACTGGTATTACAGTATTGAAAAATGATGTTGCCGGAACATGAGCTCGTGCTGCAGCCGCGGGAAGTGGTGTTGCGGCAATGGAGAAATGATGTCGTATTGACGGAAAGTGGTGTTGCAGCAACGGGGAAATGGTGTCATTTTGACGGAAAGTGGTGTTGCAGCAACGGGGAAATGGTGTCATCTTGACGGAAAGTGGTGTTGCAGCAAATGGAAAGTGGTATTGCATCAACAGGAAATGGTGTTGCAGCAACGGAAAGTGGTGTTGCAGCAACAGGAAATGGTGTTGCAGCAACGGGGAGTGGTGTTGCAACAACAGGAAATGATATAAAACTTGATTTATGGTCCGAAAAACATTCCCAAGCTGCAAAGTGATTCTTTTAGAATTTTTATTCTCAGCCATCCTCTGAAAGTAAGATCTACAAAACAATTAATTGTAACATGCAACCCTTGGCAGGGATTATTAGTTAAAAAAATCTAATCTAAAAATAAATAAATAAATGAACAGAAATTTAAGTGCCTTGAGGGGCAGCAGGTTCCCCCAAAAAAACATAATGTAATTCTGCCATGCAGGTAGCTTTGAAATCCTCTTTAGAAACAGGTCGTTGATACGGACGGAGTCAGTACCCATTCACTAATAATGGTGTTCTATTATCATCAATCGTTAAGAGTCTGACTGTTCCGTTTGGAAAAACAACATC
>APFE031743012.1:1253-33515 GCA_000404065.3 Pinus taeda
TGAATGGTTTGATGTTGTAGGGAAGGCGACACTGCTAGCGAACTTTGAGATCTCGTCCTTCATGAAGCCACCGATACTGTATGGCTGTGGGTGTGGTATAGTTAGTAGGCCCAACCGCTTCACGACCTCTGCTGAAATCAGGTTCTTTTGGCTGCCACTGTCGACAATGAATTGTAGCGGCGAACCCTTCACCCACATCTGTGAGTGGAAAAAACGTTCCCCCTCCTCTGGCTCTTCAGGCTCATTCTTATGGATCTTGGCAGTAGCAATAGTGGCACTGGGATCCGCATCAATGATCTACCTCCCTTTGCCATTCCCCTTGTCGGGTTCTGGCTCAGGGTCGGAACATGCATCTGATTCGGAAGCCTTCAACTCAGCCACCAATGATTTCTTGGTCCGACACTCACTTGTGTTATGAGTGAGACTCTTGTGGAACTCACACCACTTTCCTGTGTCCTTCTTCGGTTTCATGGTGTTGTTCTTTTCTTGCAGCTTCAATGGGTTGTCTTGGGTAACCCCGCCTTGGCTTTGGCCTTTGGGCTTCGGAGTTGTAGATCCAAAGTCTCGCTTCTTCTGTTTGAACTTTTGCTTGATTTTGACAGCATATCGGTATGCTGTGCTGAGTGAGGAGATGTTCAAGAACTCCATCTCTTCCTAGATGTATCTGTGCAGGCAGCCGTGGTATTTGAGTACCAGATGCAGCTCAGAACCTTTGATACCCAACTGTGTGCGAAGGGTGTGAAAAATGTTTGTGAACTCAGGCACATCTTGGTCCCGTCCCTGCCGCAGTGTGGTCCATTTGATGTATTTGTCCTCATAGCTTTTGACAGGGTAGTACTGCTCCTTGATGGCCTCTCAGAATGAATCCCAAGTGGGTGCGACTGAAAATAGTGAGCCTGTACTTTCATCCTTCTGCTCGTAGTAGGTTTCCCACCAGTCCTTGACATGGGGGGCTTCTTTGAGAAGAGCGAAAACAATCTTTTCCTGACTTGAAAATTCATGAACAGAAAAATAACCCTCTAGCAGATTTAACCATTTATCTACGGCATCTATGTCTATTTTACCCTCGAAGATGGGGATTTTAAAATTAACTTGTACCTTAAAGGGCATGGCGTTTCCAGAGTAGCTGCTAGAAGCCGATGCATCACCTCTGGGTAGTCGCTGAAGGATCTGCGCAATGCTGTCCATCATCGCGTTCTGTTGTCGCTCGAGGGCTTCTTCGAGCAAGATTTTGATAGGATCTCTTGCCCCCTCGTCCTTCTTCTCATCTGCCATGGGAGGCCGTCGGGATTTGCGAGGCTGGTCTTGCAAAGGTTCGACCAGTTCAAGCCCTAACTCCTTATATCCCGACCTCATTGGAGACATGCAAAGAAAAACACAGAAAAAGCAGACCGCTCTGATACCACTGATCTGGATTTAAACAGGAACGCAACAAAATATAGAGATAACCATATACAAAAATATGCAGTGGAAATAATACTTCATTTCATTAATTGAAAACACTGAAATATGCTTACAAACAAAATTGGAAATAAACCAGCTAGGGCGATGGTAGCTTATCTCTGAGAAGAGATGTGCGGCTACATGCCTATGAACTGTTCTAAACTGTATTACAATGAGGATCGAAGACGTATTTATTGTTAAGAAACAATGGAAAACCCTTCACATTCCAAAACCTAACCTTAGAAAATGAAACGCCAAATTGTGGGCCATGTTTTGGGTAAATTGGTACATCAATTTCCCGGGGTTGTAACATTGGCATACGATCTCCATTTGACACGTATGATAGCTCGTTAGAAAGATCTATCCGAGAACTACCACTTTGGGAAGGGAAAAATTGGTCCATAACACATGGTGCCCCCATATTTCCCAAAAAACATCGTTTAGGGCCTCAAAACGGCTCTGGAAGTTCAGGACTCGAAAAAACTGCTAAAAATAGTAAATTGTGCTACAATTACGGAAACTAAAAAACTGAAAGAGACAGTTGCGGGGGTCCAAATGGAATAGGTGGGTGGCCACCAACATCCACCTGGATCATTTTCTTATTTACATTTTGGAGGGATACGGATAGGACTAACTCCACTATTTCGCCATGGCCTTAATACTCCATGTATATCTGAGGTGTTTGACACCCGACATCAAAACTATGACCATGTTGGCATTAGAACCATATTAGGAAATCTGTCTTCTGGTTGTCAGTATGGTACCATCTACTCCGATTATTCTATCAGTCTGTCTGATGTTCATCTAAAAGACTGTTAGAAATTATTAGTTGGTGTCCAAGGGCTTGAAATGGTAGAAGATAGTGAATTCCTTTCGGTATTAGTCAAAACATCTTTCCAGCTTACAAATACTATTCATCCCAAGTTAAAGCAACCTGTGTTGAAATATTGTGTCACAGTCGGAGTCAGTAATGCTCAGGTAGAAGGAGTTCCTTATGATAAAGAATCACTTCCTAATGACTGGTATATTCAGTACAAATCTTTGGCATCCATAGACACTCCACGAAACAAAACAAGAAGAATGTCTGTAAGTGATGGTCGTGTTCGTGTATTACCCGACATGTCTTCCATGCCTTGACCAATATTTATGCCACAAAAACAAGTTTTAACAGCCATCCCTGAAGTCGAACAACCATCAACCAGTGGTCGTAAATCTGTTCAAGAAATGTATTAGCCATCCATCCACAGACACCACTGTATCTTTCCATCAGACCAGTTGTATATTCTTGAAGAAAAACCATTACTTGCTATTAATAAGATGTTCAGAACACATATATCTAATTCCTCTCCTGTAGAAGAATTTCAGTATGCAAACCATAGATATGTTAAAGGTGGAAAATGGCCACCAAAGACCAAGTTTTGCACTTCTTCTTCTCACTCTAAACAGCCACCCACTCGAGTTGATTGTGCACCATTACTTGAACATAATTCCCAAAATCCTACTGATCTTGACCAAACCTATCAGATAGGAAACTAACTGACTACCTGGTGTGCACACGCCAAAGAGGTCCTTGATGATTTGGGTCGGCAATTAGATCTGATAAATGCTAATCTTAGGCTACTCTATGAAGAACAACAGTCTGAGAAAGCTGCCAGAGAAAAAAGAGAAAGAAGAAAACAGAAGAAAAAAGCTCAAGAAATCCCAAAGTTCACCTTTGATATGAGTACTCCCAACTATTGGGATAGAGAAGAAGAGGATGAAAATAAAGAAGGAGCATTTAACAACAATAGTGCAGAAGAGTCAACTTCAAAATTTTCTGGTAAGATGACTAGTGTAAAAAGGGAGGCCTATAAAGCCGATAAACAATTTCCTTCAAAGAAAGAAATTATGACTTTAGATCAGGCAGTGTATAAATTTCCTTCCTTTATCTTACCCTCTATAAATAACCAAAATAAATCTCATGTCTTGAAAGAAGTCCCAAAATACCCGTGCATTGAAGAAGATTTTTATGCTGCAAATACAAGTGGGTATATTCTTGATTTAGATAATTCTTCTAATCCTGAAGAGTCAATTAGGGTATGGATTGGTGCTTTGTATCAAATGTAGGTCACCACCAAATTAGACAATTTTTCTATTATGGTCCTAGCAGAGAAAAAAATGGCCGGAATTGTATATGATTGGTGGATAGGACCATCCGATGAAGAAAGAAGAGCAGTGATGGAAGTAGGACTGGCTACTCTAAAACTTTTACTGAAAACTCAATTTGTACCCGAGCCAGTAGATGAGAAAAAATAGTTGCTCACAGACATAAGCCGTATGGAATTAAAGGATTTAAAATATCTTGATCAATTTGGTAAAGATTTCATGGCAAAGGTTTTCAAAGTGAATCTTTCTAATGACATTGCTCAAAAAATTGCATTTTTGTCTAAGCTTCCAGGTAATTTAGGAGATGTAATCATGAAAGATCTTGATGTCCAGAACAAACATATATATCAAATCTATTGGGTTGATCTTCTCTTTAGATGCACCGAAAAGGTTAAATATCTGTGCTGGCAGAAGAAAGCACATGATATTACACCTAGTTCAGAGGTCTATAAAACAATGCTTCCCTAGACACCCTTTCGAAAGAAGAAGAAATCAAAGAGATATGGCAAATTCAGACCCAAAAGAGTATCCAACCCTCGGAAGCCTTTTCGCAAATTTAAATTTTTGAAGAAAAGAAAGAATCCTAGAAACAACAACTGTTGTTATATCTGTAAATAAGAAGGCCAATTTGCACGCAAATGTCTTAATAATTCCTCTTCCAAGTTAAAAGCTTGTGTTGAAATTGAGGAATTTCAAGATGATTGGTCTTTAGTTGCTTCAAAGGATGAAGTTTCTGATGTATATATTTTGACAAAAGCTTTTGATGATGAAGATATTAGTCCTCCAATTGTACAAAAGATGAATATTTGTCCTTCTTGTACAGACAATGATATTTCTGAAGAATTGCACTACTATAGTGATCAGACTTATGTAAGTGTCACAGAAGAAACAAAAGAAACAGAAGAAACTTCAGATGTTTCTGAAGATGACTCTGATACTCCATCAATTACTAAAAGGTTAAAGCAAACAAGTAAGCAACCAATCCAGAAATTGCCTGAACTCAATTCTTTTTGTCCATATAGAAAGAATACTGCTGCCTCTACCAGTTTTCCAGTCCCAATGCTTAATAGAGTAGAAGAGAATGCTCTATTAAAAAATATTATCAAAACCAATAGTCTGATATATATTCCAGTCCAAGTCCAGGTTCGTAATGAATGGATAAACATAGATGTATTCATTGACACTAGAGGATCTAATAATTTGGCTCAACCCTCTTTATTCAAATCTCTTTGGAAGCCACTCCAAAACATTCTAGTGTCTGAAACTGTTGGTGGATTTGTCCAGTTAACACATTATGTGGATAACATTCCTTTAAAAGTTGGGGGGAGTATTGTTAAAATTTTTGCTGTTAAGCATTTTGATCCATCTGCTAGTTTAATGCTTGGCATGCCTTTATCAATTATGTGCTCCCAGTCACTATTAGCGAAGATAAGCTGATAATCAATTTAAAAAAGAAAGCTATTGTTGTGCCTAGACTATCTATAGCAAATTCTGAGGCAAGGAATGAGAATAACCAAAAGAAAGTTGGCACACGCAAGCCTCTTAAAGACTCCAACAACTGGCAAGAAGTTTTGCAGCTATATGAGAAATGAGTGGAGTCAAAACAAAAGGCTTGCATTGACCCAAAATGGTAAATAACGCAGATTGGTATACATAAAAGATTGCTAATAAGCTGTTCAAATAATCCCCAACAATTTTGGATAGTTGACAGTCCAAAACAAGAGATAGTGACTCTACACGACAATGGAGTCAAAGGAAAATTAATCCCATGCACCCCAAAAGATGAACAAGAAATCAAAAAACAAATAGGTTAGCTGCTTAGTATGAATCTCATTGAACCTAGTATGTCTCACTATTCTTGTTCAGCGTTTCCGCTTCGAAATCATTCAAAAATAGTTAGAGGCAAGCCTAGAATGGTAATCAATTGCAAACCTCTGAATGCCATAACTCAGAGCTTTCATTACCCTTTAGCAAGACTAGAAACTATAATGCAGAAAATTCAAAATAGCAAAGTATTCAGTAAGTTTGATATGAAATCTGGATACTACCAAATACAGATCCAAGAAGAGGACATGCACAAAACTGCCTTCACATGTCCTGCAGGTTTTTATCAGTGGAAAGTGATTCCATTTGAACTCAAAAATGCCCCTGCATTCTTCCGGAGACGAATGGATTTTATTTTTGGGAAGTATGATTTTATTGTAACATATATTGATGATATTCTTGTACATAGTCCAGATCTTGAAACACATTTCAATCATTTAGAAATTTTTTTGACTGAAGTTCAAAACCATGGTATAGTCCTTTCTGAGAAGAAAATGGTTTTATTTCAAGGCAGTATAGATTTTTTGGGGATAAATGTTCTCCTCAACCGAACATGCAGGCACTATGACCTCTATTTTTAAACCAAAAGAATATCAAAATATTCCTAAGCTACACACTAGCACGATTACACGAAGCATATTTTAAACTATAATTTCAAATGTAGATGTAAAAATGCCAACCCCACCTTGAAGATAAAGGCAAGGAACTCCATCAAATCACCTCCTAAATCCTTTATCCTTCTTTGTCCCATTCCACCACAAACATAGAACGATAAGCCTCAAGTAGGGAAGGAACCCAACAAATCTCATCCTAAATAAATAAATGATCATTCTTCCTACCCTAATTTTCCACCTCAAAATTGAAATTTCCACCACGAACACAGAACGATAAGCCTCACGCAGGAAAGGAACCCAACAAACCTCATCCTAAATAAATGAGCATTCTTCCTACCCTAAGTTTCCACCTCAAAATTGAAATAGAGACCGATAAGGTTCAGTACGGATGGGACCCACCACGTGGCCACAGATGATATTTACACACAAAGCGTCAACCACCATGAAAAATGTATAAACAGGATAGTGACCGTAGCGGTAGAGGAAGACACAAGTATGAAAAATACAAATATTAACGCTGCGTTGTGACTGAATGGTTGGATTCAATGCATCCATGTCTCCATCGATCTATGTTGTGGGTCTGGTATGGATATTTCTCAGAATTACGGTAATTAGAATGAGGTGTAATTTGTTGAGGACACCGCGCTGCTCTTGAATTTCCATAACGGATAACGGGGTACAGGATCCAATAATCTCTAAATACCCCATCCTCACTCTAAATTCTCACCACTCCACCTTGATTTCGCCATTGGACTCTTCATTTGCTTTCACCCAGGGCCCAGGGGCAGCCTGAGGTTCGAACTCGTTACCTTTGATTTCTAATATATTCTTCTGCTCTGTATCTGTTGCACAGAATTGCGTGGACGTATCAATAGCAGTGGCTCTTGTTATTTGGTATTCTAGTATTTTCAAATTATGCACATTTTAGCTTCTTGTTTCTCAGATTTTGATATCTACAGCTCCCATGGGCGCCCTTTCTAATCTCGATAAGTTACATATCTAATTAGAATTGCAGATAAACTTTGTTATGTTCCAGATTTGCGTAAAACTGATTTTTTAACTTTTCAATATTAATATACGTGTGCTACATTTCCCTGTATTGTATTGTATGGTACTGTAGATCACACTATGGATTCAAGCGTAGTAGCAAGGTTCGGACGTACTGCATTTTACGGTTCGGAAATTCGTCAACAGTCTGATATATCAAGAAGCTTCAATACAGTACAGATAAGGTAAAGATTGACATATTTATTTTTTAATTTTTTAATATTTTTTTGGGTGACATTTTCCAGGCGTTGTTTATTTTTATTTTTTAGATATATGTGGGCAAAGTATATTTTATAATATATATCTTATACATCGTGTATTTTTGTGGTGATATCTTAAAAGTTATTCACACTTCATGTTGTTTTTATTAGATCTTTAAGCAATCTCTAGGTTTAGTCATCAAAATTATCTTGATTTTTTTTTTTTTCAAAATATTAAATTTTTGAAATGAGTGTAAATATTTCTAATTTTTTAAATTTTTAAAAAATTAGTTTTTTTTTTAATTAATTATACCAAAAGATATGTATTATAAAATTGATGAAGTTATAAAGTATATTTGAAGTTTTTAATTTTTTTTATTGTTTATTTTGGAATAATAACATACATTGAAAAATAAACGCAACATAAGACGATAATTACTTTAAAAATAGAAATGATTAATTAAGTAATAAGTATTATATTAGAAGTAGATTTCTTAGATTTTAATTTAACTACTTTTTAATTATTAAGTAGATGGTGGAGATTTAATCTCCATAGAATATGCTAAAATATACATAAGAAGATGTACAAATTAGATTTATATTTATCACCAAATTAATTAATGAGAGAAATGTCATATTTACGGTTGACATATTGAGTATTTGGTATTGAGCCATAATATTATAACAAAATTTATTTACAAATTAAGAATTCCCATAGTAAAGCTGGGTCAATCTCCATCTCTAAAAATCTTGTTGTTGTTGTTGTTTTTTTTAAATGAAATTATAATTTAATTGTTTTTTTTATGTTTTTTTCATTTAAACAATGTGAAATGTGTTGTGAGACTTATCATAAATGGATAACTATTCATATTTACTAACTATTTAATTTATATAATTACATTATATATTATTTTTATTTTTTTCAATTAAATATTTAAATAAAAATTTAATATAATATTAGGGAAAGGAAAAAAACAATTTATCTACTTGCTAATCACCATTTGGATTTTATCCCATAGAATATTACTCTTTCTTTATCCCCATAGAATATTATTCTTTCTCATTTGGATATGGGAAAAAAGGAATAAATATAATGATTAGGGTCATGACTTGCTATGCTATGAGCAAGGCTTTAGCATTGAGGTTTTTTACATTTTCATTTATATAAATTTTTATATTTGAAAAATACAATTTTTTATTTTATACATATAACTTGAGTGGGCTTAATAGGTAAGAGTATGTATTTTTTCTAAACAATTATAACTTCAAAACCAAAAAATAGAATATGTATGCTTTTGTAGACTTAACAATCAAATACCTACTTAACAGTCAAATAACTATAAAGAAATAAATCTTTTGTCTCAAAAACAAAAAAATGTTTAAAACATAATCTTAAACTTAAATAATAATATATATAATTTTAATTTAATTTAATTTAATTCAATTCCATTAAAAAAACCTATTTAATCATCCTCTTTCCTAACCATGTAATTAATTAGAAAGACTTATATCTACATTCTCTTTCCATTAAACCCACTAGCTTTATTTCAAAATCAATATTTTAGCCAACTGTATTTTCTCATTTATTTATAAAATGTACATTTTTCTATTTTCTATCGAAATGATTTTTTGAAGTAATTTTATCCTATGGAATTGTATCTAAATTCATATTCGTACTCGATTCCGGTTAATATGGATTCTTATTCGTAGAATGAAAGCAACAAACATCTCAGAAATCTCACAGGATTACTTAGAAAATGAAACCAACAATCATGGACTACTGTAGTCTAGTATGATGAACCAGTTGCAGCTTTAATCTATGTTTGTTATTTTTAGATCTCTCGTTTTCCTGATAATTTTTTTGGTTGGATAGCAGGCAAGCCCCGAATCGAATCTGTGCGCCTACCAAGAGAACTGGGGCAATCACCAATCAGGCAGTTGCAGAAGCGCAGACTGTAGCTGATCCAATCGAGAGGGTCAAAAATGGATTCAAAAACTTCAAAACCGAGCTTTACGAGTAAGTATTTATCTAAAAAGGGATCGACAGAAACCCTAATCCTGATATATGGCACTTAATTAATTCAACGTCTGAATCTCGCATGCAATGTTGTGCAGTAAGGAGAAAGAATTGATCTCCAAATTGTCCAAGGGCCAATCTCCCAAGGTTAGGATGCTCAAATCCTGATCTACTGAAGAAACTCTTGCAGCCATCATAGTTAACTATATTAATCCATGGCTTTCGCAATTACAGTTCATGGTGGTTGCCTGCGCGGACTCGCGAGTATGCCCGACCCATGTTCTCAAATTCAATCTGGGGGAAGCATTCGTCGTGCGCAATGTCGCCAACATGGTCCCTCCCTACGAGCAGGTTAATTAGTTGAAATTTATGTATATTTTTTTACCTCACTTTCATGTATATATTTGTTTGGGTGGGTTGAATTTAATTGATTTTAGATTTTGAAATTTAATTCAAGTTAAATGAATTAACTCAAATGGTTTAATTTTTATTAAATAATAGAATCTTATAATTTCCATTGTGCCACCTTAGAGTGGTTTTCCAGGAGTGAGTTCTGCTGTGGAGTATGCTGTTTTGCATCTCAAGGTAACTGTAATTAGATTTTAAATTTTTGTGTTTTTTTTTTTTAATAATTCTATTAAAAGAATTTTGTCGAAGTTTCGAATCCAAAAAAAATAAAAATAAAACCACTCTCCACCCTAAAAATGAATCCTTTTAAAATTGAAAACATGGACAAGATTTTTCTAATACTATAGTAAATCCGAACCATCTTTCTCCCAACTATAATTAGGTTATATAAGATTTCAATTATTTTATTTTATTGTTTCACATTCTACTTCGCTCAGCCACCATGGCAAATTGTATACTAATATTACTGGAAATGAATCAATTCATTGAATGTTTACCAGGTGGAGAATATACTGGTGATAGGCCATAGCTGCTGTGGAGGAATCAACGCGCTTATGTCATTTCCAGACGATGGCCCCAAACAAACGTGAGCTTCAACTCACCGATTTCGGTTTAATGGGGCATCTTTATGTTGATTGAAAATTTTATTTTCGAAATTTTAGTGCCAGAAGAGTTTAAATAATTGAATTTTTTTTTGTTGAGATTGAGAAATATTGATTTTTTAATTGAAAAATATTCTCAAAATCAACGTTAAATCTGATTTATTGAAAATTGAATATGTTTGGGTGTGCTGAAAATGTTTGAGGTGTATTGGTGCAGGGCTTTCATAGAAGATTGGATAAAGATAGGAAAAGAAGCAAAGCTCAGGGTTAAGAAATTGTATGGAAACTTGCCATTTGACGAGCAGCTTGTTCTGTGTGAAAAGGTAATTGTCTCTGGATATAGTTTCATGTTCAAAGTAAATTCAATATAGGTATTTAAAACTTTTAGGACAGGCCAACATAAATTCAATAAAGTATTAAATTTTGGTTTGAAGTGTGAAGAGATGTAGCATTGACATATATAATGTAATATGCAGGAAGCTGTGAACGTGTCACTGGAGAATCTTCTCACATTTCCATTCGTCAGAGAGGCAGTTTTAAAGGGTACTTTGGCTTTGCATGGTGGATATTATAATTTTGTAGATGGAACATTTGATAGATGGTCCTTCAATATCTCGCTCACACCAGCAGAGACTCTTGCATGAGGGGCCATAACCCTGTGTATTATTTGCTCTACTGGCTTTTCTTTGTTTTTTTAGTGACCAGTCAAGAAGTTGATGGCATGGTTGAGGTTGAGTTCCTTTTTAAACACTGCTATTTCATCGAGCTTTTTCTCTGCTCAATGATCTTTGTTTTTAGTAACCAGTCAAGAAGCTAATGTCATTGTTAACGTTGAGTATGTTTTTAAACATTTGCTCTTTCATTGAGCTTTTTTTTGTCAGGGTTAAAGTTAAGTTTGTTTTTAAACACTGCTCTTTTATTGAGCCTTTTTATGCTCTCACTTAAAGTTTTAAGCTCTTTCTATTAATTATTTTGTGGAATTAATTACTTGAAATGAATTTTGCAAAACATTTTTTTAATAAATGGATATATTCTTTTAGTAAATGAATATATTATATTGTGGGCTGAAATTCATAACAATTTTTCTTAGTAAATGAATATACAATTGTTCTAACTAATTTATTTTACATTTTATAATATAATTAATTAGTTATATAATTTTTATCTTCTGTAATTTTTAGAAATGAATTTTATCAAAATATTTATAGAAAAAGTAATATTGTATTAATATTTATAGTAATTCATAATTTCATATAATAATAAAAGAAGAAACTCTAAACCTTTTTCTTTAACCATAATAAATAATACAATGTTTATGAAAAATAAATGTTTGGATTAATATTAAGTAAGGAGGATCACAAATAACAATATTTATTATAGCTGAAAGTAAAACTTGCACAGTATAGTGTGCAATATGTAAGTTATTTGGATTATTGATATTCACAACTGAACAATATTTGATGACTGATAAAAACCTGAAAATCATAGTAGTCATTATCCTATTTCTCTATAATGTTTATGTTTTATTTCAAGATCCACAATTGTTGTAAATTAATTAATGACAGTCATTATCCTATTTCTCTATAATGTTTATGTTTTATCTCAAGATCCACAATTGTTGTAAATAATTGATTTGACTTATTATAATATAGTTAATACTCTATAAAACTATTTTTATTCTACTAATTTTTTCTAAATGTATCAAGCATTAAATAAAAACTCACTTTTCATAGTGATCATATGTTTATAGATATTAGCAAATAAGTAATATTATATTAACATCTATGATAACTTATGAACTCATGTGGGTGTACAATTAGAACAAACAATGTAGAGGAAGACATCTTTGCAAGGAATATGTGCATTATTTGGATTATTGATATTCACTAGCAAACAACTAAAGACTAGTATTAATAAAAGACATGAAATTATGGAAGTCCTTATTTTACTTTTCATGAAATTATGGAAGTCATTATTTTATTTTTCAATAAATGGTATCTATGTGAGTTTCATCTCAAGACCCACATTTAAATTATTCACATGAATTTTTTTATTGGAATAATATGAATCCAAATATTTACTAACATAGAAGCATACTTTACGGTAAAAGTGCTGATGTTGATGTGTTTACATCTCCCCTCTCTCCGAGTGATCTCTTTAGTTTTATGATTAATTATACCTAAGGGTTTCAATTGGTGTATATCCTTGGGTGAGTTGTGGTGGATATTATAGGTTACTTGAATATTTAATTAAATTGCTGAAAGGGAAGGGTATATTTCGTCTCGCTTAAGAAATAAATGTCAATATTTCTATTATCTACATTAAGGAATAGAAAATCTATTGAGATCCTTGGCCTTAGAGATGAATGAGCATTATGTAAAAAATTAGATATATGCAAATTGAGAAGGAAATGTTAAAATAAGTATATCTAAAATATGCTGTGGAATGCCATGTTTATAGAAGGAATCCTCAAAACTTGCAACAATGGTGAATTTTATGGCATTGCAATTCATTGTGGCATGAAGAATTTAATTGTCAAAGAAATATTCTTTCTTGGAAGAAAAAATTATTCCTTTACAAATTGCAATAAAAAGTATGAGTATCCTCAAGATCTTTCCTCAACAATAAATAGAAAGTCTCCAAGGATGATTGTGGAAGAGTACATAGATGACCCAAGAACTTTCCTATATTTTGATAGATCTCCTCAAGAGTATCCTTAGATATGTGGTGTAGGGGGTATAATTGATATGTAAAATAATCATAGGACCAAATTCAAAGTTGGCTTGAGAAGAGGTACAAAGAACTATGCAAAATTTGTTGCCCTAAAGTTCTCTCTTAGACTAGCAACAAAATAGGAGGCCTAAAAGGTATAGGTATTTGGAGATTCTCCACTTGTAATTAATCGGATGAAGGGATTATATCAGTATGAAATTTTTTCAATTGATGTTAATTATAACTAAGATCCTTACTATTCAATTTGTCATATTAACTCACCGATAGGAAAATAAACTCTTAAGTAAATTGATATTTGTGTGTAGGGTAAATTAACATCACAAGGGAATTGAGATGCATTTGATCCTTTCTTAACTCAAAGAGCTTTTGGTTTCTCACACATGGATACAACATGCAATTACTTAAGCTATTATAAGAACTATTAAATTTTTGAGACTTTGATATCATAAAAGGTTTAGTATCATGTAAGATGTGATCACAAGCATAAAAAAATCTAGCTGTGAAAAAAATAATACTAATTGAAAGATTGAGACGAATTAGAAAGAAGAGAGAAAATAAGAGATTAATTCAGCTAGAGACAAGAGAGAAAAAATAG
Organism: Pinus taeda; assembly: GCA_000404065.3. Lineage (NCBI taxonomy): Eukaryota > Viridiplantae > Streptophyta > Pinopsida > Pinales > Pinaceae > Pinus > Pinus taeda. The sequence goes on from APFE031743012.1 coordinate 14,882, forward strand.
TCTGAGCCCAAAGAAATGAACTCAAGTTCATCTTATTACATCTAACGCCATGAATAACTATTTGTAGCACTCTAGGAAAAAGGATCAATGCACACTAGGTTGAGGTCCTTAACACATACACAAAAACCAAGAAACAATTGCCCCTTAGTTTTAGTTAACTAGCCCAAAATGGAGTTATTTAGTCAAAAATGAAGTTGGAGTCAATAATACAATTGATTAAGGGTATTGTTATCCATAAATAAAGGATAATTGAAGAAATAACTCACAAATGCAACTCCTAATTCCAAAAACTAGGACTAAAATTTGGGAGATAGGGTTTCCAAGAAAAAGGGATAAGGGGATAAGGTGAGTGGATAAGATTATATCCACAAATAGGAAGGGATGTGTGCACTTATGTGGGAGGTATATTAGGATAAGGAAGTGCACTTTAGGTTCCATGCCACTCCCTAGTCACTGCCAAATGTCATCTTACATGGAAAAACCTACTAAAATATAAATTGTTATATATAGTAGTCATCTTGAATAGTAGGTAATATATGAAGAAATTGTTATATCTAGTAAACTATTCCTAGGAATTTTCAGCCATGTTAGGTACTCATCTATAAAATATAGATAAAAGCATGACAAAATATAAGGTAATGAGGGCAAGGGCAATCATGGGAGGATTCATGATTACCTTTGCCCTCTTCAACACCTCACATGTCTTTTCCCTCCACCTCATTCAATTTTAAGTGCCAAAACAATTGCCTACCTTGCCCCATCGAGATCTCTGCAGGACTGTGCCTCATTCCCCGCACCCAAAACCTGCCTTCTCAACCAAGCCAATAACTCATCAATTTATTCAAAAAACCTCTTGCACACATATACCTAGCCTAAAATCAGAATATATTTCAGTCATCTCAAGCCCCATAGATCATCATTCGCTAAGTTGACCTAGAGAGAGCCCTCGGCTGAGTGTGGTTTGATGTGGACCTAGAAGCTTACCTTTTCAGCCTGAGGTAAATCTAGGCTCTAACAGGTGCAAACATTAAAGTTGTGTAAGGGCAATCTGCAACAAAGGATGTGCTCATATTGTCCTTGATCTCATAGGACATGTTGAGGAAGTCAACATGAAATAGAGGAAAGTGAATAAGTGAGAGTAAGGAAGGGGTGGAGGGTGATTATTGGAAAAGAAAAAATGTTATAATATGGGAGAGGAGTGATTGGGTAGAAATGAAGCTGATGATTATTTAATTTTCCCCTTGACGTGAACAGAAGTGGGGTCATTTCTTGAGAAAGTAGAGTGGAGAAAAGTGAAGCTTATGTGTAGGAGTCTGAGTGTTCAGGAGGAGAAAATTATATAAAGCCTTTCTTGTGATATTGGTATATCACTCCCAATATTCTAGTGATATTATGTCTATCTACTTGTGTTAATATGACCAAGAGAGCTTAGGGAAATATTGAATCACTTAGTGCATTCCTTGGGGCCAAGAAAAACACTCACTAGAGTGATATTAGGTTCCAGGAATGAGAGAACTTTCCCTGAATCTTGATCCGGTCCTGCAATTGTTTTTCTTAGAGATAGAGTGAGTCAATATGGTACTTACTACTTGGGAGCATTTTATAAACCACTTTACAAGTGGACTCCTCCTCTTCGCTACCTATTTGATTGATTAATGGTGTGAATACCTTTGAGAAATTAACTTCTCACACTTTGCATCTAGCTAAGGGGTGGTTAGCTACAGAAAGATTACTATGTAGCTAGCCTATGGTTGGGTGGAGCGTTGAAGTCTCTCCTCTAGTTTCCATCCATTTCAAAATTTATTTGATAATTTTTTATTCTTATATATAATTTTATCATGGATGACTAATCAATGTTAATGTAATATCTAAGTAATAATGTCTAATTTATTATATACCCATGGTTGACTAGTTATAAAGTGTATTATGGTGAAAATAAGCTGCTTGAGCTATGTGGTTGTAGCCTTATTAATTCATTATAGGAGGTTTGATGTGTCTATGCCTAGTGGCTTGAAAGAAACTAGGAATTCTCCTATTATTTTATACAGTTTTATTCATCTTCTGTTGTTATGAGATTGGGTAGCTACTAGTTATAACCATGCTTGTGGATTTCCTAGTAGTCTATATTATAAGTGGACATGCTCTAACCCTAAAATGACTACTGTAATCTCTACACGTCCATGATGTTTCCCCGCGACTATGTTCTCATGGTCATGCGGGACTCATGAACCTCTATGCTACTTGTTGGTTGCATGAGATATCAAGTTAATTACCTGAAGATGCATGCTTTTTCAACATGCTTCATCTAATCCCTTATGCATTTTTAATGAAGGAATATGTATTCCTTTGTATTTGTATTGATATGGTTTTGTAAATATTCTCATGGTGTAAGGTACACACAGATTCCTACAGTTGTTGCTATGTTCACAAGTTACATAGTTATTTACATGGTCTTGTATGAATGCTCGATGTTCTCAGATAAGATATTACTATTTCTAATTTCCATTATTTTATATGTATAAATTTCATGGACATTTGTTGCTTGAAAATAATGATGCAATGTATAATGTACCTGTGATTACAATAGTGTTGTTGGGACCTATTATGTGGTATAATATGTTGTTGATGTGCTTGAGTTCATAGAATAGTGTTAGCCCTGACTTTGTTTGACTTGGAGCCTTTGAGCATGCATGAGGTTAACTCAACAAGGTGTTATGGATATGTATGGCTCTTGGAATGTCACTGGTGAAGCAATACTTGATTGCAATAAATGTTTGGGTAGAACTAGGACCTCCAAGTCTAGGTATCATGGAGACCTCAAGTTGAGTTATGGGGCTGGATAAGTCCTTGATAGACATAGCAAAAGATATTGGATTTGGAAAAGACTAAGGGTTTAGGGTTGGTAACTAGGTCACTAGTAAGAGGTGGGGGGGGAGGTGAATCAATAGTGAGGCTTTTTATACAATTTAGCCAATTTTACTTTCTTAATCATCCAACATCATATACAAAAGTAACAACATTAACGTAAAACATAAGCATAAAAAAATCACGCACAGAAAACACCAATGTTTTTAGTGGAAATCCTAAAGGGGAGAAAAAGAACCCTACAACTTTGCTTCTTTATTCTTTTATTATTCTTCAATCTCTTTACATTAATTTGTTTGCCTCTACCAACAAGGAAGCCTCAAATCCCTATTTTTAGCAAGCCACAACTTGTTGGAGGCCCCAACTTCCACAAAAACTTTGGACCACCATTTAAGGCATTTTTAGATTGGGCCCAAACACAACCATTAACATAAAATTATCACAACCATCTCAGTTCCCTTTCATTTCTTTGTCAAACTCTCATAAAAAAACATACTCCAGCAACATACTTTGTCATGAATCTCACATAATCAACACAATATCATTATTAACACAAAGTAGCAGCACACCCTCCAATACCCATCAACATACTATGACTAATATATGCCCAACAATATACTCAAGAATAAAAACATGGTACAAAATGAATAACAAATGAATCTCGCATAGTAGCGAAACTCTAACATCTTTACACACATGATACTCTAACATCACATTGCGTTCACATAAGGCAATCACACATGTCTCCTTCACTGTTTTTTTGACATCAATCTCATATTTATTGAATGCACACCTGATCCATCAACCTCAGCCATGATATATTCACTTCAACCTTCACTTTCTTCCCATCACATAAATACTTCAATATCGACCAAATCTCTACACCAACTCACTATTTAGTACATTTTTCCAATGCATAATACTAACCATGCCTAGAATTTAACCAGTGAAAATCGCACACACGGACACTTTTTCCATGCACACAAACTCTATTCCAAAACCCACTATGGACTTAATCCTCAAAAGTTTCAATGGGGACCCCCTGCACACTACCTCTGATCTTTAGATCGACCATTAATATAACACATCAATCTATAGGAACACACGTTGACTGAAACAAATAATGCATAGTTTCATTCAATCACCCATTCACCCAATCACACAACAAAATTTTTCCATCACACTTCGCCATCAATCATACTCAAAATGCTTCCATGATTTATTTGTAGAAGTATAACCCCTTAATCTCTTAATGCATTCTGTGATTGACTCATATCACTCAGGTTATTGCTAGGCATTCCATACCTTTTCACACCATGGAATCATTGACATTTCATGACAAGACAATTTAAAAATGCATTTTCCAGTGACCAATTCAAACCATATCAATGAAATTTATTTCTTCCACTCCCACATTATAAGCCAAATCAATTAACTACATCAACGAACTTCTAGTCATAACCAAATCCAACACATTAAATTCATTCCATTATTCTTGGGAGACTTGATCAAGGTGATGAATGGTGACTAAATGAAACATTAATCATTTTCCACTAAAACTTTGGACTAATTCAACAAGGCTAATTCAATTGTAGCCAATCGATCAGAAAAAAACTAGTAAAATCTTGAGGATTTTCCTTTTTCATCCTATAGGCACTAAGATGGTTTCTTCCCAACCATTTTGGGTGATGGACATGGATATCCAACTAGAAATATGGGTTTTCATTGTTACAAACACCAATTCATCATGCTTTAACTACATCAGTACCTTATTTTGGGGAAAACAAAAAATCACTAACTCAAACCAACAACCACTGCTTTGTCCCTGCTACAATCATCATGCCAAGCATCTTTACAGCTTATGACATGCTCAATATTAGCATCCACATCATCATCACATGAAATAAATAAGAATTTACATCAATGCCAACTTTCCATAATGCAAACGATCTCCCCCTTTGGCATTGATGGAAACCCCTTGCAAATACTAGATCATTTGATCTTTCTCTCTCCCTCTTTGACATCAATGGAAAATGGAAACACTCCATGAGCTCGAAAAAACATGATAACACTTTCCAACGAAAGGTAGCTAGCATTAATGCACTCCCACCTACTCTAGCCAACAACATATCACCAATCCATTCACTCTCACTTAACTTTGAAAACAATATAAAATACATGGAAGTTACTACATTATCATAACAATACAAGGATCATATATGAAATATTAGCAGAAATATGTACACCATTCATTCTTATCACCATCATCAATAGCAAGGGTTTTACAATACAAAACCTAGCTCTTCAAAATCTGATTCCACTTAGCTTTACATGGCTTGGCAACAATAAATGCCATCAATAAGAAACAATATGTTACCTACATAGAAATAGAAATACAAGTAGAGTCCTCTCAAATATACATGACATAAAGTACATCAACAACATACAAAACTAATAAACCCTAGCACTAGACCTCATGATAGTACAATATCAATATTATGACAATACATGGCACATGATAACACATGGCATATATCTATATGTGTGTGTGTGTACACACACACACACACACACACACACTTTGCAACAATATATATATAATATCAAATTCAATACTTCCTATGTCAATACATCACTAGCCCTTCTCACATGCAATAGGATTATCTAAGAAATTACAGTCAATGAGGGTGATTCTAAAAGCTTTCAATCTAACAAATAAAGTGCTCAACAAAACTTGTACCTATCCATCCAAAGCATCATCACATACATTCATCGTTATCTCTACAGAGCACTAATTATCCCTATAATACACCAATGTTAGATAAACCAATAAAAAATCATGAAAAGCATGGTGTTGTTGTTGGTTGATACATGTTGCTAGGTTTTATGACAAAATTATGATAGGATGTGGTATATATATATATATAATTTGCAACAATATCTATAAAATCAACTTCAAAGACCTCTTCTGTGAATATATTACTAGCCCTTCTCACATGCATTAGGATTATATAACAAATTACAATCGTTGAGGGTGATTATAAAATAATTCAATCTAAGAAATAAAGTGCTCAACAACACTTGTACTTAGCCATCCAAAGCATCATCATATGCATTCATCATTATCTTTATGGAGCCCTGATGATCCCCGCAATACACCAATGTCATATAAACCCATAAGGAACCATGAAAAATATGACAAACTCCTCAAACTAGCAATACCGGTAACTGTCTTTTCCCTTTTTGCCAGCAAGGGTTCATAATCCCAACAATTGACTGCTGATCCAATGGAAGCTTTTGAGATGTTCCCCCTAAACACGTGCCATCTCTTTATTGTTTCAAGAGTATGATATCAAACTCTTGACATCTACTTCTTTAAGGGATTCATGCTTATTCTCACATAAGAAAATATGAACAAGTCATCATCCACAAGCCTTCTGTCAAAGCCTTGTTCACCATAATTATTAGCATATTCAACATTGGCAACATAAAAGTCTTGCAACATATAACTAAAACTAGAAAGATAATCATGAACAAATTGACACAAACTTTAGCAATACCAGATCCTATCACAATTTGGTCATAAACCCTAGTAGCTTGTATTGACCAATAAAATAAGCCCATAATGACCTTACAACACATTATGTCATCATTTATAACAATAAATAAATCAGTAAAACAAGTAGGAACAAACCCAACTCGCACCGGATCAAAACCTTGAACATGTACATGTGATCATATGCTTGGTTTCCATGTCTTCAAGAAACATTATGGGGTTTCAACACCATATGACTTTTGCTTTAACATTTTTCCTAAATGAGAAGTTATATAATAACAAGAAGCTACCCCAAAACTATCAATAATCATATATGGTTGAACCAACATTTATCAAATTGAAACATGGATAAATGAAAACTAAAAAACAAACTTTCAAACCTTGTGCACCTTCCCCTAAGCTCATGCACCTTCTTCCTATCATGAAAATCTATCTACACACAATGCTTCTACTATGGATACACCTTCAATGGTCACCCATGCAATGTCATGATGCTTTCATTTGCTCCCCTTAGGGCCAAGCTAACTTCAATTTTGCATTGATATCTCTTGCTACACTTTATTCTTCCAAATTTTAGTGAGTTAGTTTCTGATATGTGCATCCCCTTTTGGCTTTCTATTCATTTTTCTTCGAATGAATTTCCCTTGTTGACTAGATCACTTAGAGGAACTACGAAACATGCAATATTTAGCCATGTGGCCAATATTGTCACACACATAACATTTTATGTGACCAAGGAAAGGGGGAAAATACTTGTATCCCCTGTTGATCTTCCTTATATTCCTACTCTTTGCATAAAACCTACAATTAACAACCTCATGGCCAAATACATATCATGAGTAACAATAGCCATAAAAGTAATTGGTATGCCTTATGGGGAATTTTATTTCTTGGTTGCATGCCCGAGGAGTCCTTTTCTTTGGATCATGCTACTAGTGGGTTCTAATCACTATACTTCTATAATATATTGTAATGTGTCCATATTTATGACAACTAAAGCACTCTACGTTATTCATTAGGGGAGGAAAGGATTTATTATTTTTCTTTTGAGGACTTGAATATCTACTATATTCCTTCCTTGGAGTAAAACATATTCTCAATGAAGATACTTTTATTGGCTCATTCCTTTGTTGTTGGTTATACCCCTTATACTTGCTTTCTTTCTTACTAATCATGTTGCTACCATATTTTGCTATAGGATTTTGGTATGTTGCTGTGATGATCTTTATAGGTTCCTTTGAGATAGATCTACACTTTTCTAACTCATTTTTGATTAAAACTACCTTAGCTTCCACTTTTTCACAATGGATGACTTTTTTCCTTAAGCTTCTTGGCCATTACATCTTTGATTATTCTTGATTCTACCAAATGAGTTTTTAATCTAATAATTATTCTTTTAAGGCATATTCCTTGTCATCATATTTTTTGCAATAAGTTGTTTTGGCCTTTGTTCTCAGTTGTGAGCCTTTCAAGCTAAGCTTCAAGTGCCACAAGTCTACTTTTTTTTTCATCTTCGACATTTTCTGAACTTGATTTCTCCACCTGAGAATCAACTACTTCACACTTAGGGAATGAATTTTAGAAAGTAGATTATCATCCTTTGGTCGAATATGCTCAAGAGAATCATCATCATTATTTGTACCAAGATATGGAAAATTAATTGTATAGTGACCATCACATTCACAATTGAAGGAAAATATGATATACCTGATTCACTTTCATGACTGTCTTCAACATCCTTGATTAGAAAAAAAAAAGGTTTCTTTGGGATTTAAAGTGTTTCCTACATGATTTCAACTCTTTCTTTTCTAGGAAAACTTCTTCTTACCCTTCCGTTTATTAGCCATAGTTCCTTGATATATCCTCCACTGATAAAGTTTCACTTAAAGAAACCTAACTCTGATATAAGTTATTTGTAACCAGATCACAATTGAGAGGGGGGTGAATAAGTAGTGAGGACTTTTATACAATTTAGCCAATTTTACTTTATTAAACATTCAAAGTCATATACAAAAGAAACAACATGAAACATAACACATAAGTATCAAATAATCATGAAGAAGAGACACCAATGTTTCTAGTGGAAAGCCTCAAGGGGAGAAAAAACACTTTGTATGCTTGATTATTTCTTCTTTTATTATTATTCAATATCTTTACATCAATTTGCTTGCCTATACTAGCTATCAAGCCCCAACTCCCTTAACATAATTTTTCTAGCCTCTACTAGCTAAGAAGTGCCAACTCCTTATTTTTTGCAAGCCACAACTTGTCGAAGGCCCCAACCTCCACAAACATTTCATGAATTTTAAGACTAGGCCCAAACACAATCATCAACATAAACTTCTTGCAACCAACTTATCTCTCATACATATCTTTTTCAAACTCTCATAAGCAAACATACTCTAGCATCATACTCTTGGCAAGAACTTCACACAATCAGCACACTCTCACTATGAACACAAAGTAGAAAACCACACATCAACATCCATAAACATAATATGACTAATATTTCCCAACAATATTCTAAGCAATATATCTCTAGTAAAAAATGAAAAACAAATCAATCTCACATAATAGCCAAAATCTAATATCATTTCACACATGATACTATACTATCACATTGCATTCACACAAGGGAATCACATAGGTCTCCTTCACTGATATGTTGGAATCGATCCTAGATTTATTGAATGCACACTTGATTCATCAACCTCAACCATAATATACCCACTTCATCCTTCACTTTCTTCCCATCACATTGATACTCTTTTAGCAACCAAATCTTTTCACTAGATATCTATTTAATACATTTTACCAATGCATGATACTAACCATGCCTAACATTTATGTAATGAAAATTAGATGGACTAGAACTTTGTTCATGCACATAGCCTATATGTCAAAACACACTACACACTTAATCCTCAAAAGTTCTAATGGGTACCCTCTATGCACTACCTTTGATCTTCAAACCAATCGATAGTAGAACACACCGATCTAGAGAAACACACCCTAATTGAAATGAACATCACACAATTTATTTCTATCACACATTCTCCCAATCACGTAGTAAAATTTGTCAATTATAATTCACTATCAATCATACTCATAATGCTTCCATGATTTCTCTGTAGAGGTATCACCCCTTAAGTTCATGATGCATTCTCTAACTGACTCATATTATATAAGTTATTGCAAGATGTTCCAACATTCAGACACCATGTAACCATTGGAATTTTGCTGTAAGGTAGTTTAAAAACTCATTTTCAAGTGACCAATTTAGACCATATTAATGACATTTATTACTTTCCACTAGCACATTGGAGACCAAATGAATTGAATACCTCAACCAAATGCAAGTCATAACCAAATCCAACACATTAATTTCATTCCATTACAACTGGGGACTCAATCAATGTGATTAATGGTAACTAAATCAAACATTAATTATTTTCCACTACAATGTTGTACCAAATCAAAAATACTGATTCAATCATAGCCAAATCATGAGAAAAATTCTAGTAAAAGCATTTGGATTTTTATTTTGCATCCTAGAGGTACCAAGGTGGTTTTTGGCCTACCATTCAGTGTTGTGGATGTGGATTTCCAACTAGAAATATAGGCTTTGATTGTCAAAAATGTTTATTTTTCATGATTTAACTGCATCTATACCATTTTTTGGGGAAAACAAAAAATACTTGACTCGGACTGGCAACCACTACTTCATCCCTCCTGCAATCATCATGCCAAGCACCTCTACAACCTTTGACACACTCAACATTGGCAACCACATCATCATAATATAAAACAACCAATAGTGTACATCAATTCCAACTAGCCACAATTCCAACATTTAGTACTAATCATGTGTTAATTACTTGTTTAACAGTTAACTATGGTGATTTGCATCAATACACGTCGCACCATCCTCACTAAGTGATGCAAATTGGCTGTTATGGAGACTTGGTGTTATTGATGGGGGGAGAAAGGCATGACAAGAAGTATTTCTTGTTAACAAATGGAGAAATGTATATCTTGGGGAATGAAAGTATACACATTATGGGGTACAAATATATGTCTCTGCAGGATGATAAATTTAATGTTTGGATAAGGAACAAAGCATGTTTCATGGGACAAAGATATGTCTCCATAGGAAAAAAAACCTTAACTTTTGGGGATGAAGGTTTGTATATCCCAGTGAATGGATAGGTAGAATGTTTAATTTCGTGAAGGGTCAGACCCTATGGGACACTTGCTTAGGTTAAGGTGGTAGGAGCCATGTAGGCTAAGAAAGGCCATTTAGACAATGTTTCTAGTGGAAAGCCTCAAGGGGAGAAAAGACACTCTGTATGTTTGATTCTTTCTTCTTTTATTATTATTCAATCTCTTTACATCAATTTTCGTGCCTCTACTAGCTAGCAAGCCCCAACTCCCTTAATATAATTTTTCTGGCCTCTACTAGCTAAGAAGTGCCAACTCCCTATTTTTTGCAAGCCACAACTTGTTGAAGGCCCCAACCTCCACAAACATTTCATGAATTTTAAGACTAGGCCCAAAAACAATCATCAACATAAACTTCTTGCAACCAATTTATCTCTCATACATATCTTTGTCAAACTCTCATTAGCAAACACACTCCAGCAGCATACTCTTGGCATGAACTTTACACAATCAACACACTCTCACTATGAACACAAAGTAGAAAAACACACATCAATATCCATAAACATATTATGACTAATATTTCCCAACAATATACCAAGCAATATATCTCTAGTAAAAAATGAAAAACAAATCAATCTCACATAATAGCCAAACTCTAACATCATTTCACACATGATACTATACTGTCACATTGCATTCACACAAGGGAATCACATAGGTCTCCTTCATTGATATGTTGGAGTCGATCTTAGATTTATTGAATGCACACCTGATTCATCAACCTCAACCATAATATACCCACTTCATCCTTCACTTTCTTCCCATCACATTAATACTCTTTTAGCAACCAAATCTTTTCACTAGATCTCTATTTAATACATTTTACCAATGCATGATACTAACCATGCCTAACATTTATCTAATGCAAATCACATGGACTAGCACTTTGTCCATGCACATAACCTATACATCAAAACACACTACACACTTAATCCTCAAAAGTTCTAATGGGGACCCTCTATGCCCTACCTTTGATCTTCAAACCAATCGATAGTATAACACACCGATCTAGAGGAACACACCCTAACTGAAATGAACAACACAAAATTTAGTTCTACAACACATTCACCCAATCACATAGTAAAATTTGTCCCTTAGAATTCACCATCAATAATACTCATAGTGCTTCCATGATTTCTCTGCATAGGTATCACCCCTTAAGCTCTTGAAGCATTCTCTAACTGACTCATATCATATAAGTTATTGCAAAATGTTCCAACATTCAAAGACCATGTAACCATTGGAATTTTGTCGTAAGGTAGTTTAAAAACTCATTTTCAAGTGACCAATTTAGACCATATTAATGACATTTATTATTTTCCACTAGCACATTGGAGACCAGATCAATTGAATACCTCAATCAAGTGCAAGTCATAACCAAATCCAACACATTAACTTCATTCCATTACGACTGGGAGACTCGATCAATGTGATTAATGGTAACTAAATCAAACATTAATTATTTTCCACTACAATGTTGGACAAATAAAAAAGAATATTTCAATCATAGCCAAATCATGAGAAAATTTCTAGTAAAAGCACATGGATTTTCCTTTTTCATCCTAGAGGTACCAAAGTGGTTTTTGGCCTACATTCAGTGTTGTGGATGTGGATTTCCAACTAGAAATATAGGCTTTGATTGTCGCAAATGTTTATTTTTTCATTATTTAACTGCATCTATACCATTTATACCATTTTTTAGGGAAAACCAAAAATAATTGACTCGGAATACCAACCACTACTTCATCCCTCTTGCAATCATCATGCCAAGAACCTCTACAACCTTTGACATACTCAACATTGGCAACCACGTCATCATAACATAAAACAACCAAGAGTGTACATCAATTCCAGCTTGCCATAATTCCAACATTTAGTCCTAATCACGTGTTAATTACTTGTTTAGTACTTAACTATGGTGATTTGCAACAATACACGTCGCACCATCCTCGCTAAGTGATGCACATTGGCCGTGATGGAGACTTGGTGGAATTGATGGGGGACGCAAGGCATGACAAGAAGTATTTCTTGTTAACAAATGGAGAAATGTATATCTTGGGGAATGAAAGTAAGCACATTTTGGGGGACAAATATATGTCTCTGTAGGATGATAAATTTAATGTTTGGAGATGGAAGAAAGCATGTTTCATGGGACAAAGATATGTCTCCATAGGACAAAAAGCCTTAACTTTTGGGGATGAAGGTTTGTATGTCCTAGTGAATGGATAGTTAGGATGTTTAATTTCATGAAGGGTCAGACCCTATGGGACACTTGCTTAGGCTGAGGTGGTAGGAGCCATGTAGGCTAAGAAAGGCCATCTAAACAAGTGACATGGCACACTAATGGTGTGATGGAGGGCAAGCAAGAATGACATTTTTGAATGACTAAGTGGCTATTTTTTGGATGACACTTGGCATCACTAGAGGATGAAGTGTGGTAGGGAAAAGCTACCCTAACATCAACATGATGTCATCAACTCATAGTGGAAGTTGGTGACATTGATTATTAATCTAACGTGACAACTAAGTGACATGTGGAAGTAGTTTTGTGGTTCCACCTAGCTTGGGGGTGCTACATGGAATTAATATAGAGTTTTACATGGCTAGGAGCCATGCCATTATGGAGCTCAGGTTGCTAGAGATGTCTTGTAGTGCCATTTTCACAACAAGCCATAGTGTTGTTAGATGTTGTGGAGTAGACAGGAGAAAGAAGATAGAGATCCTTTCCGTTATCTGACATAATTGTTCACATTGGATGAGGAGTGATGTGGCAGATCCACTGAGGCCCTTAGGTTTCCATGTGGAAAATTGTTGTTGATGTGGCAAGGATTAAAGCGCTCAAATTTCAAATGGGAACATATTTCAATTTAGAGGTTGGATTGAGGAAAAATTTATATCATCGAAAATTAATTGACAAGCTGGACACAATGGTGTTATCTAAAGTGAGTTCTGCATAGTTTGGGTGGGAAGGAATTTGTAACCCCATCTTCATAGTGAGAGCATGGAGATTGAGTTGATTCAAAGTAACACCTCCCATTCAGCTGGGATTAGTACAAGTGGGTGGGAGGAGCATTTTAAAGTGGTATTAGATAATGGTTCAATATTTGGAATAGATGGGCCATGTAAGTGAAAGCTCTAAGTAAAGATTAAGATTCAACATTGAACCTGGGGAGGAATTCATGAAAATTATTAAGGTTTATTTAATTGATAAGTGGTTGTCATTTTTATATTGTTTGTTATAAATTCAAAGTATACTTTTAAAATTGTAGATGTCATGGTTGCCAATTGTTGTAAAATGTTGATTTCAAATTTGGTGACTAGTATGGGTATAAAAATTATGATCATTCCTTTCGATATATGTGGTTGACATCAGTTCTATATGTGTGAACAAAAATAGATCGTCATAATTCAGGAAAACATCCTTAGTGTTGGCATGACAAGGTAGTCAAATTGTTTATGTTGATGTAACTAATAGATATGTGTGTGTGTGTGTGTGTACATGACAACACATTAGAAGAATTAATTTCGGCTAGAAATAAAAGCATGGAGAACATTATGGTGCAGCATTGCATGGACAAAGTCCAACATGAGTAGGAAAGGGAAAATTAATTTAAAAAAAAAAATCTAGTTAGGAAGTAGAAATCTAAGTTGAAGGGTTGTGAGGCAGAAAATAAAAGGCTCCTTAGAAGACAAGAAGAGTAGGCAACGTTGAACACAATGTTTCTACATAACCTATCATACATGTAAGGGTTAATATTGAAACGTGCATTAAGCTCTGAAGATATAGAAGAATGTCTTGTTGACAAGGCATAAGATGATACCTCAAAGGGTTGTAGAGAAAAGAAAGCATGTTTCATGTTGGCACTATGGAGATGAACATCTGCAGATAGATTTCCCTAATATATTGTAGAAGAAGAAAAGGAGCCCATGCAAAATCTAGACATTAGAACCAATTACTTGTAGTGTATAAGGAGATGAGGGGGAATCCCCTCATGCTCTCTAAAATACAGAAAATTCCTTCTTAAACTATTTATAGGGATGTTGAAATTTTGAGGTTGCTATAGACCTTGGAATGGACTCTGAAAGAAAATTTGTGCATATGTTGGTGATTGACACACTAAACACTAGAACTCAAGGGATTTAGTTTGTTTGGAACTAATGAATGATGGGGATGTTTTACATGAGTCTGTTATTATTGTTGGGTTCATATTTTCTCTTGTTGTTTTTGGTTGTTAACTTTGAGAATTGCCATGCTGCTTTGTATTTTGTCATGTTTTTTATTTCGTGTTTTTCTCTATTTTCATTATTTCCTCTTAAATTTTGTGTTTTGGTCTTGGTGGTTTATTTTGTATGGGAAAATAGATAAAGGGATCTGTATGGAAGAGTTGAATAAGAACTAACTAGAAGTGCAAGATAAATGGCAGTGGAAGGCATAAGAAGACGACTTAATAGCCAGGTGGATTGGCTGAGTCCACCTGAATAAAATGGAAAATGACATGATAGCTATGAAAATACCATAAGAAGGGAATTTCCTTAACAAAAACCATGCATGGTTGTTACACACACACATAAATGTATGCATGTATAAGTATATGTATTCCATCTTTTATAAATATGAGAAAAATGGGAAACTAAAATAATGGAATGAAGATACTAATCGGTCCGAGAGGCCATTAGTTGATAATCATCATAATAGTAAGATAAGTGATTAATATATAAAAATAGGATCATTGTGTGAATGGTATGGAAATAGAATTTGTACTTACTAACTTTTGGTAACATAGTGAGATTATTTAATGGATTCCATGTTGTATGGAACACCATTGGGAAAGTGGGCAGTAATGTCCTATTAATGAAAATTATCATTATTAATATGTTATGTTTATGTTCTTGATATTGTTGTAAGCATGAATGAAAATGATAAAGACTATAAATTAACAATATATGCTTAGCATGGATGAGGAAATTTTGGAATTGAATGTAAATGAAAATTCCTGAGTGAAATTTTCATTGATATCTATGAATAACTGAGTAATGAAATCAAACCATGAGGCGCATATGCCACTGAGTACTAGCTTGGGTTGATAAACCACTTAATTCTTGCCGTTTTTTGACTACTATATTAGGGCTGAGAAACCATTAACTACATACAGTGCAACTATTACCACCACCAAAGTGCTAGCTAGACAATTATATACTTTCCAAACGATAACAGTTGCCTTATTGGAGGTGTGGTGGTAAATAATATTCCTATCAACAAAATAATGCCTAGATGATAGTGCCCACACTCACATAAAGGTGAGTGAGAAGGAGGCCATATTGGAACTTGTATGAAAAGACTATGTGGTGCAATATATCTTCCACTAAGTAGTTCCCATGGTAGTGAAACTAATCAATGAGATGGAATCAAGGATGGACCTACATGAAAAGACTACGTGGAGTAGTATATCTCCCACTCACTGCTTCCCTTGGTGGTGGACCTACTTAGTGAGCTATATTTAAAGACAAAGTTGGTTAAGGATTACATGGTGCTATGAATCATACACACCGCTGAGTGCTTGCTTTGGCTGATAAATCACTCAATGAAGCTATATGAAGAATGCATAGAGATAAGTATTAATTATCACTTTAAATAAGTTTTTGTTTATGATATAATATGTTTTATTTTTTTATGATTGATCTCATAAGCATCATGCACTTTTGATGTACGTGAACTATTGAAATTTCTAGCTTAAATATATGAGGTTGACTACAAGAAAAATTAGCATGATATATGCTATCAATGTGCACACCATCAACATAATAGAGTTAAATACCTCAAGCACTAGGCCATGGCAATGGTGCTAGAAACCTATGATATGCATTGATTTCCATATGAGTTATCATGATTAATATGATTGTGTTATTAAAGCGATTAGGAAGATAGATGCCTTGGCTATCACAACTCTTATTGTGTAATAAAGCCTTGTAAAGGGATTGATAATTTGAGGGATTGGGAAGCAGAGAAGGGTATGCCTAAACTTGGAAGGTGTGTGACTGCAAGGAAGAGAAGATCAAAGAAAATTAGTTTCAAAAAGGTCATATGCATACTCAGTGGGATCAAGCATACATTGGGGAAGAAATATGACAAGTCTCTTCCTATGAAAATATTGAGGATAGTGGATGACATGGTTGGACATTGAAGGTAGATTCCGTTCTAGAATCAAGTGATCGAGCAAGACAGGGTGCAATGGAAACATTGTGTACTACATGAGGCCACTTGGAAAATGGTTGATTAAATGGGAGTATCTCACCATTTTTTCTTACTATGTAAATGAATGTAAGAAACTTATGTATATAATTCTCATTGTGGAAATTTTGTGTTTTAGGCATAAGAACAGTGAGGATAGTGTTTGTCTAAGGGGGTGGGGTATGTAACAATCCATTTTCTAGCCCTCTTGTAAATGTCACTATGAATTATAATTCATGTAAATAATATGGAAAATGTAAAATATGGTTAAGCTAGAGGAATAAACACAAATTTAGAGATAGAGGAGGAGTTGTTGATGGGGCCCATCAGTAAGTATATTTTGAGGTTCATTGTGCTATCCTCCAACCCTTAAAACTCTCATTTTCTCACATTAATTCACAATTTTAGCCATAATATGCTTAGTAAGGAGACTAAAAGATTTTTTTTCATATTTCATGGCCTAATGTGATTAATATATCGTAAAACAAATCTTTTTTTGGAGATATTTACTATGTTGGGGATGGATAGAGTCCACCAAAGAAAATATAGGAAACTTGTCAACCTCATTAACTGTCCAAATCGACTTGAGATCAAAGAATATTCACCAATAACTTAAGCGTCAACCACCATGAAAAATGTATAAAATAGGATAGTGACCGTGGCGGTATAGGAAGACACAAGTATGAAAAATAGAAATATAAACGCTGCGTTGTGACTGAATGGTTAGTTCAATGCGTCCATGTCTCCATCGATCTATGTTGTGGGTCTGGTATGGGACCCACCACGTGGCCACAGATGATATTTACACACAAAGCGTTAACCACCATGAAAAATGTATAAAACAGGATAGCGACCGTGGCGGTAGAGGAAGACACAAGTATGAAAAATACAAATATAGAATGGTTAGATTCAATGCATCCATGTCTCCATCGATCTATGTTGTGGGTCTGGTATGGATATTTCTCAGAATTACGTTAATTAAAATGAGGTGTAATTTCTTGAGGACGCCACGCTGCTCTTGAGTTTCCATAACGGTTAACGGGGTTCAGGATCCAATAATCTCTAAATACCCCATCCTCACTCTAAATTCTCACCACTCCACCTTGATTTCGCCATTGGACTCTTCATTTGCTTTCACCCAGGGCCCAGGGGAAGCCTGAGGTTCGAACTCGTTACCTTTGGTTTCTAATATATTCGTCTGCTCTGTATCTGTTGCACAGAATTGCGTGAACGTATCAATAGCAGTGGCTCTTGTTATGTGGTATTCTAGTATTTTCAAATTATGCACATTTTAGCTTCTTGTTTCTCAGATTTTGATATCTACAGCTCCCGTGGGCGCCCTTTCTAATCTCGATGAATTGCATATCTAATTAGAATTGCAGATAAACTTTGTTATGTTCCGGATTTGCGTAAAACTGATTTTTTTAACTTTTCAATATTAATATATGTGTGCTACATTTCCCTGTATTGTATTGTATGGTATGGTACTGTAGATCACACTATGGATTCAAGCATAGTAGCAAGGTTCGGACGTACTGGATTTTACGGTTCGGAAATTCGTCAACCGTCTGATATATCACGAAGCTTCAATACAGTACAGATAAGGTAAAGGTTGATATATATAATTTTAATTTTTTAATATCTTTTGGGCGACATTTTGCAGGCGTCTATTAATCAAAGGTGTTTTTATTTTTATTTTTTTATACATGTCCGGCAAAGTAATATTGTTATATATATTATTATAGATCTGAGGCTTCTGC
>APFE031743029.1:0-11917 GCA_000404065.3 Pinus taeda
GTTCAAATCCGTCATTTTCTATAGTTCATGCATTATTTTTAGTATGTTTGTGTCTTTGGTACGAATAAGGGAAGTTACTTTTCCTAGGTGGTTAACATGTGTCTATTTCAGGTTTTTGACGTATATTGGAGCAAAGTCAAAGAAATCATGAGCTATAAGGCAGCCAAGCCTGAAGTTAGGACTTGAAGGAGGGATGTCTACGACATTCAATGACCCTTCCTCGGGATTCTCACCTTCAGCTCCGAGCTCCAAAGACCACCAAGCTGAATCTAGAAGGCAGCCAATTAGCATTTAGAAAGGGACTGTTTGACTCACAGTTTGACAGCCGAGTTCCATAGATTGAGGAGGCCAGCTAGGTCCCTCGTTATCTATAAATGTTGAGGCCTCAGCCTTCGTGAAAAGACTTTTGAACCTATTGTGTACTTTGCACTTCAGTGCTGCAGTAGCTTCATTTTGTTCCTTTGTAGCCATTTTTTGCATAACTGTTATGAATCTTTTTGGATAATGAGAAGCAGTTTGGTTTCCTAGAAAATCTGAGTTTTTCTTAGGAGCCAAAGCTCTCAGCGTTGGGCCCAACCTGAGAGCCTAGGACCTCCTTTCTGTATTATTGATTTTCCCTTTACGTATCATTGTTTTTCTCCTTTATGCATTTGAACACATTGTTGTTAAGTAGATTTCGTTGTGATGCTGGAACAGACTACTGTTTATGCATGAATTTGGTTTAGATGTTTTGGTAGAATAATAACAGCAAGATCTCCAAGAAAAAGAGACAACTACACCCCTGGTTTCACCTCGGCCTTATTGGATTTGGGGCTGAAATCGAGGAAACAGTGCTGCCTCACAAAAACACTAGTTTGCTGCTCATGCAATCTTTAGTGTGCTTGTTTTAGTTGCAGAGATTAGTCATGAGTTTGGACATCTGAAATGTTTCCTTACATAGATGGTGTACAAGGTTTTCTTCCCAAATAAAGTTGCTACTCATTTATGTTGATTGATGGATAGAATAGATTAGTTTAGGATTTGATCATTTGCAGGTTTTCGTAGAATTGATCAAGGCCCACCGTGCAAGGCATCATCCTCCTTCATCCATCCTCCCAAAGCATCATCTAAGCCTCCTGTTCTGTCTCATAGCTAAGCAGCCCTTTTCCCCATCTATCCTTTGTGTTTACGAAACCTTACCTTCTTGCTCATCATTGCCTTAGCCATCTTCGAGCCAAGTCAGCCTTCTACACCTCTCCACCGAGCAACCCACCAGTCCTTAGGCCATGTTTATACCCCTATCCTACCTCTAGATCCATCCATGCACCTTCCCTCACTCATCCACCTCCTAAAGACCAACTTCCAAACACCCTGTAGAAGTTCTGAAGTTTCCTGTAGAAATTCTGAAGTTTCCTGTAGAACCCCTGCAGACTTCCTGTAGAAGCTCCCAAGTGAGGTTTCCTGATAGCCAAACCTTGTGAGACTCTGGGGAGGAGTGTTAGGGACTCCTTAGACCCTCTCTAAACCTCTCCAACTATTTCCAAGTATTCCTCTTCCTTGATCCACTCCTGCACAGTGAAGCACAGTTCAAGCATATGCATGTGAAAATCGACACTTAATCAAGAAAATACAAAAAGATACTTTCTAGAACAAAAGTAGTCTAAGACATGTGCATTTTCCCTTTTTGAAGTCAATGGCATCTCATTCAGCAGTTTGTATTCTCATTATTGCATCAATAGAACTAGCTGGTAGAATTAGGGTTTGTTAGGGTTTGCATTCCTCTTTGGCTTTCAGTTTCTTTTCGCAAGTAGATTAGCTCCCCTTTGAGTTAGCTTTCATCCATCATTTACAAGCTTCTTCTAAGAACTTATAGAAGTTGGCTAAAGCCCTAGCGGACTTGTGCCAGCTAACCAAGTGACAGCTGCAACAAGAGCTGGTACTTGTACATACAGCATCGTCGCTTCCAAGTTTGTTACGAACAACCAGGTTGATAAAAGTAAAGAAAGGAGTCCCAGGAGTTGCAGCATTATCGTTGCAATACTGGAGCCCACCAGAAAGTCATACTGAAGATGTCTGTCAAAGACAACATTATCCCCCATATCAGAGATTGCAAGTCGGCCGCAGATATATGGACCACAATCAAGAATCTGTACGAGACACAGAACACAAATCGTGTTCTGGCACTCAAGGGAAAATTGTTTACATTAAAGATGGATGAGAATGAATCCGTTGGTGGATTCATGGCCAGAGTCAAGGATCTGAGAGACAAATTGGGAGCCATTGGAGAGAAGATATCAGATTCAGATCTGGTTACACATACACTGAACAGAATGACCGATGAATATCAGACATTCATCTCAGGGTTGTCAGCGAGAGAGAAGGCCCCCTCGTTTGATGACCTGATAGCGATTCTGCTCCAGGAGGAGGAACGAAGATAGAATCTGAAAACTCAGAGAAATGACTTAGCTCTGATGGCGAAGAGGCGATAGTAAAGAGGAAAGCAGCACCAGCACCAACATCAACATCAGCAACCGCAGCAGCACCAGCAGAAAGGGGCCAACTCTTTTCAAAATAACTCATTCAGAGGTATGACTGATAATTATGTTAAGAGATGTTTTTACTGTGGGAAGCCTGGCCACCAGATTAAAGAATGCTATAAGAGGCAGGCGGATGAAAGAAAAGGCAAATAGAGGAAACATCAGGGGTGTTTTGCTGGAGAAGTGGATGACCACAGCCATGATCTTTGATTATTCACAGTCGACTGTGCTCTTTCAGCATCAAAAGGAGATGCGGATAATATATGGTATGTCGATTCTGGCGCATCCTTGCATATGACCGGTAAGAAAGATTGTTTTGAGTTTCTTGAAGAGTCTGCATGTGGATCAAAAATTTACTTAGAAGATGACAGTGGGTATGAGATCAAAGGTTGTGGGGATATTCCTGTGAAGCTACCTATTGGCGACATCAAACATCTCAAAAATGTTTTATATGTTCCAAGAATTAAAAAGAATTTGATCTTTGTCTCTATGATAACAGACCAGGACATGCAGGTGCATTTCTTCAAGAATGGATGTGTCATTCAGGATATCCAATTGGAGAGAGTTGCAACAGGAGTACGCATGGGGAATTTGTACAAACTGGATGCAAGGAGCATGCCACGACAAGCGATGGTTGCAGCAACATCAACAGCTAAAAATCTCTGGCATCAGAGATTTGGACATCTCAATTTACAAGATCTCATCTTACTCAAAAAGAAAGGTATGGTCGATGGTCTTCTTGCTTTACATAATATCAAACTGGAATGTCATGGATGTGTATTAGGGAAGATGCATAGAGATGAATTCCCTTTGCATGTTAACAGAAAAGAAAGAGACATCCTAGAACTAGTGCATACAGATATTTATGGACCTATGCAGACTAGGTCTTTAGGAGGTGCATACTACTTTCTACTGTTTACAGATGTCTGCACTAGGTTCTCTTGGGTATATTTTTTAAGCAAAGAGAGTCAAGCTTTCTGATACTTTAAAGAATTCAAATCTATGATAGAGAACCAAACAGGAAAGAAGATAAAGATTCTCCGCTCGGATCAAGGGGGAGAATACAGGTTAGGTGAGTTCATGAACTTCTGCAAGCAACATGGGATTATACAGCAATTCACAGTGCCACACACTCCACAGCAGAATGGAGTAGCAGAACGCAAGAACAGGACCCTTGTGGAGTGCGCGAGAAGTATGCTTCAAGGTAAGGGTATTTCTAATGGTCTTTGGGCAGAAGCCATTAATACTATTGTTTATTTGAAGAATAGGAGTCCCACCAAATGTCTAGGCTTCAAAACCCCCTTTGAAGCATTGTTTGGACTCAAACCAGCAGTCGGTCATTTAAGAATATTTGGATCTAAAGCTTTTGCTCATATACCAAAAGAATATAGGAAAAAGCTAGACCCCAAAGCCTTGAAATGTATATTTGTAGGATATGGCACAGAGTATAAGGCATACAAGTTATATAATCCTATGACTCATAAAGTGTTTGCAAGCAGAGATGTCATTTTTCATGAACAGACAGAAGATGGAAAGGAAGACTCTAACATTGACAACCACATTCCATTCCTGATAGAACTGAACAGTGAAGAAGAAGAAGAGCAGGAGCAGGAGCAGAAACAGGAAGAAGTAGCAGCAGATAGTGTAATAAGTGATGATGCAGGCCCGGAGAGTGCTGAAACAAATAGAGGTAAGTCCTTTACCTAGAAGATTAGGTAGGAAGACTAGACTACCTGCAAAATTCAGAGACTATGCTTTAATGTCCAAAATTTTAAATATTGTAGAACCCTCAAACTATGAAGAAGCAAGTAAATCAGATGAATGGAGGGCTGTAATGCATGAAGAAATGGAATCAATATTTAGAAACCATACTTGGGACTTAGTTGAGTTGCCAGAAGGAAAAACCCCTATAGGTTGTAAGTGGTTGTATAAACCTAAGATAAATGTAGATGGGAGTGTAGAAAAATTCAAAGCTAGACTGGTAGCAAAGGGTTATTCACAACAAGAAGGAATTGATTTTGATGACACCTTTGCCCCTGTAGCTAAGCTTAATACAATTAGAATGCTAATCTGTTTAGCAACAAAACATAAACGGAAGCTACACCAATTAGATGTTAAATCTGCATTTCTGAATGGAGAATTAAAAGAAGAAATATATTTAGTACAACCTCCTGGTTTTGTGAAAAAGGGGCAGGAGCACTTAGTGTGTAAACTACATAAGGCACTTTATGGTTTGAAACAAGCACCCAGGTCATGGTATGACAAAATTGATTCATTTTTTATGCGCCATAGTTTTCATAGGAGCCTCAACGATCCAAACCTATATACCAAGATAAATAAACAGAGGCAAATCATTTTGATTTCTTTGTATGGGGATGACATGATAATAACAGGGAATGCAAATAATTTGATCAAAGAAATCAAGCAGCAAATGTCACAGGTATTTGAAATGAAAGACCTTGGTGATCTTCATTACTGCCTAGGATTGGAGGTGTGGAAAGATTATGGTCAAACTTTTCTAACCCAAGGAAAGTATGCCAGAACCATATTGGAAAGATTTAGAATGGAACAGTGTAAAACAGCAGCAACACCATTGCAACAGAACCTCAAGCTAAGCAGTGACGATGGCACAAAACAGGTGGATGCCACTTTGTATAGACAGCTAGTCGGAATTCTGATCTATCTCACGACAACTAGGACTGATCTGGCATACTCTGTTAGTGTGCTGAGCCAGTTTATGTCCGGACCACTTGATAGTCACTGGAATGCAGCAAAATGTGTGTTGAGGTACCTTAGTGGTACTTGTAATTATGGTCTTTTATACACTGACATTTCTGATGTTACTTTAGCAGGTTCTTCAGATTCAGATTGGGCAGGAAACCTGGATGAGCGTAGATCCATCACAGGATATGTATTTAGTATTGGATCCGGGGTTATTTCGTGGAGTAGCAGAAAGAAAAGCACTGTAGCATTATCATCATGTGAAGTCGAGTACCAGGTGTTGTGTGCAGCTACATGCGAAGCCATCTGGTTGAGGAGATTGCTCAGCAATGCAGGCGAAGGACAAAGAGAAGAAACCAGCATCAAAGCTGACAACCAGAGCACAATAAAGCTTGCATACAATCGAATTTTCCATAAGAATACTAAACACATTGATACTCAATTTCACTTTGTACGAGAAAAGATACAATCTAAGGAAATCTATGTGGATTATTGTAATACTTGTGATAATTTAGCTGATATCTTTACTAAGCCTCTAGGGCGAGTAAAGTTTGAGTTATTTAGAGGGATGTTAGGTGTGCAGAATAACCCTTTCTCCATTAAGGGGGGAGTTAGAAATAATGGAGAAATGGTTATGTGGTTGTAACGCATCTTCTTAGTTTAGGAGTAGTTCCTAGAATTTAGGAGGTTGTTTACAACTACCTATTTTTTAGTCATGTATTTAATATGTAATATTCATTCGTGTATGGTGTGTGAGTAAACAAGAGAGAGAGTCTCCTCCTTGTTTGAGTGCAGTCTCCAGGTGATGTACACACCTGTGAGCTGCAACTCCTTTTAATTCAAAGTTTGATTTTTATCTATTATACCTACACATCTCCCCTATACTCAGTTGTAGTGTGCCTCTTGACAAGAATAAGGCTTCTATGTTAGATGAAATAATCGATTATTTGCTTCTTTTGTTTAAAGATCCAAATGAAGATCGATTATTTTTTAAGTTCCAAATGAAGATCGCGTATTGCCTGGGTTTCTACTTAGTGAATTTATTACATATATGGAATATTAAAAAGTACCTTTATTTATATTAAATATTGATAAATATCCCCTCAAATCTTTTTTTTGAAACTTTTTCCAAAACATATTTCCAAACTATATATAATATATATATATATATATATATATTATATATATTATATATATATATATCCCCTACTTTTACGAAATACTCATTTTTATATCCTTAGATATCTATAAACCTCTTTGCACCTTGTAATTGGCTTCATATTTAACAATTGTAAAAGCGCTCTTTATAAATGAACATGATAATACATTGGTCAATAAGATAAATTCCTCACTGCTTACTAAAACCTTTTACCCTCATTATATTAGAGTAATAATTTACATTAATTAGAAATAAGGAAAGGCAAGTAAATTACCAATTTTAACAAGTTAGATTGACCATTAGCCATCATTAGATTAGAGGTGAATACAACGACCAAATAGTAAGAAAATAGAGTACAATCACTTTGAATTTGCTTAAGATTTGTTAAATGCCAATTGAGTTTGAAGTCTTTGGATATATACAACTCACATATGTCTAACAAGTTTCACATACTTAGTAGATCCCTCACTAAAAACCTAGGTAGTTTTCTCATCGTTTCTTTGTATTTTCCAAAACTCCATCTTTCTAGTTCTTCTAATCCATAGGAATGAATCTTAGGTTGAACTTCTCTTGATTATTAATAGGCCTTATTTTGGGAGGGTAGGAAGAAAAAAGAATGGAAATTGAGATGCATGAAAAAAAGCTTCATAGGAAATGAAAAGATGAAGCCCAATCAAGAGAAACATAAATCCAACTAAATAAAATGGTTAATGTTTAAAACTCATACCCCATAGCCAACCGTGCTAGTGTGGTTCCCTTAAGGTTTTTTCTTAACAGTTCAAGTGCATTAAGATGCCTCAACATTATTCAAAATAACTCAAGAAGTCTACCATTGACGTAACAAGTAGCAAGAAAGAATTGAAGCAATCCAGTGAGATTCCATATCATAGTGGGAAAATTTATACTCTTGAAATTATTAAATGAATATCCAAATTTTGTAAATTAAAAATATTTATTATTTCCTTCATAGAGACCATCATGAGAGAAATAGAGAAATGGAAGATTAAAAATGATTCCTACAAATATGAGAATCAAACCCCTATAGCCTATTATAATTTAAATAAAGCTCCAAAAGACTTGGTAGCTAGCCCATGAAGCTGATCGTGTTTTTCACCATCAAAACACCTTGTATACAAACTAAAATTCACATAAAGGATGGTAAAACCCATTAAATTTATTTTCCTCAAGATAAGAAATCCCTAAGACGTGTTATTTCCCATCGAAGGAAGCATGCTATCATTAATTTTATTTGAATGTAGGTATAGAATGGAAAAATTCAATAACATAATAACATAATCCAATATCCTTCCTATTGGCCTATTGCTAGATATATTAGACATTGTAAAGAGTGTAATCACCTTAGATATGTGGGAAAGAAGCCATTGAGAAGGTCTTTATGTAGATTGAGAGTATTCTATAAGTTTCATCCACCATAGTTATAAAAAAACAAATAAAACTTTTTGATAACAAGTTAAATACAAATTTCCATAATGTCATAATGAAAAACATTGAATAGATTTCTAAATGATTTGAAAGATTTTAGCCATGTATTTAATCAAATTTGAATTATAAATTTGTTTCGAGGAGGAAGAGCACTGTCATCTCCACACTACTAACTGCCTCAATCTTGTTTAAGGCAAGAATTATGAATTGTTCGCTACTGCTTGAAAATGGTTTCATATTTGTCTAATGGCAAATAATTATTAGCTTCAAAATTCTACAACATCATTTCCTCCTTGAACCAAAGAATAAGTTGAGCTTCAAATCCCGAGCTCAAGCCCCATGTGAAACCCCATGCCTCGTTTGGTCCATGTGTCAGACTCCAAATACCCTTCAATTCTGTGAAAACATGTGTCAAAATCGCTTGATGACTTAAAAATATGAAATTGGATGGAAATTAAAATTATTTGAAAGTCAATTTGCACCCACATCAATCTATTTTGATAATAATTTAAACCAACACATACACTCCCTTCAATTACTTAACACGTGTGCTTTCTTTATTACTTAAAGAATATGATTAATATGTCGATATTTGTTTATGATTCATTAATAAATAATAATAATAAAAACTACGTGGTCCAAGTTAAGTCATTATCTAATATTACATAGATATTGTGTCGCTGATGTAGGAAGCTAATCTCTTCGATGACCACAAATGGAACACTCGATGGTAGTGTCGCTTATTGAATGGAAAAAAATCACATAAATATTAAAGTATTTTAATGTGTGATGTGGATAATAAAGAAAGAACCTATTCCATGGACAAATGAGCACACACAAGCGATCAAAAAAATTAAAGAAAAAGGTCAGACATCTATCCATCCTCCGTGTAGCAGATGAATCCCTCCCCAAAACATTACGGTCTGATGCTACTGAACTTGCATCGGGTAGTGTTCTTAAGTAAAACAAGGGTAATAAAAAACAAATAATCCAATTTGCTTTTGGTACTTGGTTTACTAGAAAAATTATTTTGTTATTGAAAAGGAAGTCAAAGCTGCTTGGAATGCTGTTGATAAATTTGAAATTCATTTAATAAAAAAAAAATCATACTATGAATAAGGTTCTTAGCAAACGAATTAAAAAATCAGGAGAAGCAAAATTTAGCAAAATTTTCTCTATGCTAGGTTTTATTAGTTAACTTTGATTTTGATGTGCAACACATAAAGGGTAGTGAAAATTGTATTCCATATTTTTTAAGCAGAGAAAATCTGCAGGAACTAGTCCATTGCAACATGACAGTGAAAAATGGAAATACAATGAGAACATGTGTAGAGAAATTCCTGAAATGAAATCTTGGGATTAATATTGTAGTGAATGGGAGCCATCATGGAAACTCCGCCATACTCAAGTTTTGGACTCAAACTTACAACCTCACAATTATATACAACACTTGGTCCTTGAGTGGAGGCTTCATCCATAACCAGGAAGATGTATACCCCTTATGGTCCACCAGAGTGCATGCCATCTTGCTAACCTAGCAGAAGATTCTCTCACGAACCATTTTTTAGATATCAATGAAATATGGAGACAAGACAATGTCAAGGAAAATACTTATCACAAATATTTTTCCTTGAATAAGCCAAGAGATATTGATTGGCCAAAACAATGGCCTCAAAGAAATCTAGAGATTATTTTCCCTGAACCTATCTACAATTTCAAAGGATACATTAAGTTATTTGTCACAATGATGAACAAAAAGAATATTATATCATGTTAAAGTTTGGAGCTCTGCATGCCAATGAAATGGGATGTAAACCTAACTGGTTAAAGAACTGGTGGAGTCATTTTGGAATAAATTGCAGTGTCATAGATCCAATGTATCTACATAGATCCAATGTATCTACAGAGGAGTTACATCAATGAGAGGTTCAAAGAATACAAATACATATAAATCTACACAAATGAGCATATTTTGGATAAGTACAAAGTGTGTCATGACCAATTGATTAGGGGTGATTTTAGGGGCGAATGTGGCGAAATTAAGGGGTTTTAAATTTTTAGTGGGCGAATATTTTGTATCATAGTACATTTTTACAAATCACCTCAAATAGCCCACCTTATTTTAAGGGAGAGGGTAAAAAGGTAAATTTAGCCCTTGAAATTAGGAGTTACAACCTTCCATTCGCCATAATTTTCAAAAATAGGTTTAATTTAAGTGAATCCTATGGGCCAAATACCATATTTATAAAAGAGGTATGGTAAATTAATAAAAATATAAATAAATGAGAGGTATGGTAAATAAATAAAACATTTTTTATATTTACTCCATAAGTCACCTTATATACAAGGGTGTAAACAAATAAAAATATAAGTAAAGTGGAGGTATGGTAAATAAATAAAAGGTCTTTTTATACTTACTCAAAGGTATGGTAAATAAATAAAAATATAAATAAACTAGATGCATGGTAAATAAATAAAACCTCTTTTTATATTTAGTCCATAACCCTCATTCTATTTATGAAGGCTCAAGAAAGAGGTTTAATTTAAGTGAATCCTATGGGCCAAATACCATATTTGTAAAAGAGGTATGGTAAATTAATAAAAATATAAATAAAGGAGAGCTATGGTAAACAAATAAAACATTTTTTTATATTTACTCCATAAGTCATCTTATATTTACGAACACTCAAAAATGCGTTATATTTAGGTGAAACCTATGGGCAAAATACTATGGCCCAAATACCATGGGCTAGATTATTATTAATACCATGCAAAAAACATTGTTAACCCTAATATTAGTATTAATAAAAATAAAAATGGCACACGGTATTGACCCATGGTATTCACGTAGCCTATTTAAATGGGGGATTTAAAACAATATAGATCATCTTTACTCTGGATCTACTAAGCCCCGAGAGGGATCAAATATCGTGATATGCAAACTAGCATAGAGTGAAAAAATATTTGATCCCTCTCAGGGTTTATTATAACCCATGGTATTGACCCATGGTAATACCATGGTATTCATTGAGTATAGACTATTTAAAGGGGAAATTCTATCATCTTAGATCCATCTTAATTCTGGGTCTACTAAGTGATCAGAGGGATAAATAGATTTCATCCTCATCCCCCTAAGAGTGGTAGATGTGGAGTTAAAATGGATACAGGTTGGTTTTTATGATAATGAAGATATTAAATAGACTTAGGAAGTTATATTGTAAAAACATCTTAAGGTGAATGGTTAAAGCTAGATTTAGTCACTTCACAAAATTTAGTAAAAAATACCAATATCTCCATTAATATTGGTTTTTGACTTTTTCTGATTTAACAAAAAAAATTCAAAACAATGAAACCTTATCACTCTTTCTGCATCACCCTCGCAGAAGATCTCTCACCATTTTTCAAACATTCTCAATATGATATCTTCATGAAAAATTTTAGGCACTGATGTTGGATTAGTTGTTTGAAAAATAAGCGGTTTTGTACAACCTTTCATCTTCTGTGCTATTCTTAGTTTGTCCTAATGATTTGTAGGGGTTCGAGCCACTGCACCTGATCCGGGTTTAAACAAGAACGCAACAAAATACAGAGATAACCATATACACAAATATGCAGCGGAAATAATACTTCATTTCATTAATGGAAAATACTGAAATATGCTTACAACCAGAAATGGAAACAAACCAGCTAGGGCGACGGTAGCTTATCTCTGAGAAGAGATGTGGTGACTACATGCCTCTGAACTATTCTGAAACTGTGTTACAATGAGGCTCGAAGGCCTATTTATTGTTGAGAAATAATGGAAAACCCTTCACATTCCAAAACCTAACCCCAGAAGATGAAACGCCAAATTGTGGGCCCCTTTTTGGGTAAATTGGTACATCAATTTCCCGGGGTCATAACTTTGGCATACGATCTTTGTTTGACGCGTATGATAGCTCGTTAGAAAGATCTATCCGAGAACTACCACTTTGGGAAGGGCAACATCGGTCCATGGACACATGTTGCCCCCAGATTTCCCAAAAACGTCGTTTAGGGCCTCAAAACGGCTCCGGAAGTTTAGGACCCGAAAAAACTG
>APFE031743030.1:0-11416 GCA_000404065.3 Pinus taeda
TCTTTCAGGCAGCCTCATTTGGCACTTTTTGACCAGTCTTGGGAGATTTGATTTTTGACAGGTCAAATCAACTCCAAATTGAAAAATTCTACTTGGGTTGGAAAGTAGACTCAAAGACCCTTCCAATGAGCCATCCTGCGCCCGATTCCGACACCGGGAAGGCCTCCAAAAGCCTCCTGAAACAGGGGTGCGACTAGTCGAGTTTGAGGTGCGACCAATTGGGCAGGTGCGACTAGTCAGAGCTGCTCCCACAGTGTAATTTTTGAACTGGTGCGACCAGTGAGAGAGGTGTGACTAGTCGAGCTGGGTTTGCCAGAAACTTGCTAGATCGCCCAAATCGCCCTCCCAAACTGCTAAATCGACCAGGTAGGCTCTAAATTCACCCATGATGGCAAGTGATAATTGAATGATGATGTGTCTAATGGTTTTCCTTTTCAAAAATTTGCAAGAGAAATGGTGAAATTTAGCTGTTGTTAATGTAGGCAAATGTGCTAGGGTTTGTTTGTTTTTCAAGGTTAAATCCCTCTTATCCCATCCTTGTCTCCTTGTCAATTAAATTCACAAATGTTGCTACATGTTTATCTTATTATTTCATATATTTCGTTTGCAAGAAATACAAGGTTCCCATCCCATATTCCTACTAAATCTTTCCCTTCCCAAATTTCTTCACTAAACCCTAATACCCTTCACATTCCAAACAAACCCTAAAATGCTTTTCTCCTTCCCACAGCAAGCAAATTAAATGGACCTACAGCAAGAAAATAAAACAAAAGAATAAAAAATATATATAGATATATTATATATATATATATAATATATATATTATATATAATATATATAAAAAAAATTGATGTGAAGAGAAAAATAGAAATAAATGGCCAAAATGACCCAAATATAAAAAAGAAGAAGATATTGTTGGGTATAAGAAAAAGAGGCAGGCTGCTGTTATGATATTTTTAAAAGAAACATTAAAGAATGCAGTTGTGTATATATTCAGAATGGACATATTGCTGTGGTTATGATATGCAAAAATAATGCTGTTGTGTATTCCTAAACCGAAACTCTGTTTTCCCTTTTACTCTTTCCCTTTTGAGAAATGAAGTCCTTTTTCCCCTATCACCAAATGTATATGAATTCCTTTCAGATAACAGAGTTTGTTTCATTAAAGGACAAAAATCAAATGAACAATGTTGTCCCATACCTCTGTCATAACATATGTTCTTTCCCTTGGTCCCTATCATACACGGTTTCGTTGCAAATGATTTCCTAAAAATGATGAGATTATATGTGTTACATTTTGTGAATTTTCCCTAAAAATCCCTGTTTTTATTTCCCATTCCTTATTAAAAATCCCTCCCCTAACATTTCCCTTATGATTTTTTCCCCTTGAAAACAACATACTTCTCAGCATTTTGCAGGCAGAGGCAGCAGTTCAATTTGTCCTTTAGTTGCTCATCTTGCTCCAAAACCATGCCAGATACTGAGACTTATGAGCAAGGTGATGACCATTCACATCTACAGAGGTTGAGGTACAGGGGAGGCCCGGTGACTTGCTGCCCAAAGAGAGAGAGTCCATGCTTATCTGAGTCAACACACACTTAGAGGGGTTGTTGGCTAAGGCCAATCGGAACAACAAGTTGCTAAGAAACATGAAAAATCATTATTGGGCAAGAATGCATGTTTGCAAGGCGAAGATGAAAATTCTTCAAAGAAGGTTGACCAAGGCTCCTAAAGGAAGGAAGAAGACGAACCCGCTCAGTATCTTGGCCGAGGCTTCACTCACTCAACATGGTAGTCATTATCTTCCTCCAAGTAGCAAACCCAAGAGATTTTGAGGATTTTGAGGCATTTTTGGCATTTTTTGGAATTTTACAGGGTTTGGCTAGTCGACTCGTCTCACCCCGTACGAGACGAGTCGTCGATACAGCTCAGAATGGGGAAAACTCTACATGGTTGGATTTGTCTTGTAAAAGTACACTTGCCTATGGAAGGGTTTCAAATTTTGTGAAGATTTGGGCAGCCAAAAGCTCAAAATACAGCGAAATTTTGACTTTCTGCCCCTTTTTTGAGTTGCAGAAAGCAGTCTTGGGAGATTTGATTTTTGAGGGGTCAAATCAACTCCAAATTCAGAAATTCCGGTTGGGTTGGAAAGTAGACTTCCAAACCTTTCCAACGAGCTATCATGCACCTGATTTGGACTCCGGGAAGGCCCTCAAACAACGTTGCCAAAAGGTGCGACCAGTCAAGCAAAATTTGCCAGTTTTTGACTAGTTCGGCCAGCGAATCACTTTTTTCACTTGGGTTGATTATTTGAGCATGTAATTGATGGATTCTTGTGTAAATTTCATGGCATTAGATACTTTTACTCTTCTTTACCTCTTCTAGAAGCTTCTTTGATGTAAATAGTTAATATTTAATGCATGGATAGGCTTCCTAATGTTTAGAGGCAAGTTGTTGAGCTGGCCTATTTTCTAGTGACTGATTTAGAATTAGTTGTAACAGCTCCTAGGAAGTTGAGCTCGACCCCTAGAGGTGGGGAAGAGGTTAGACCTTCTATATTATGCCTTCTCTTTCTCATTTTCATGGTTGGACTCTAGAGGGAGAAGTGCTATTGTATTTTTGACTTGTATTTTCTGCAATTTGAGGAAAAGGAAGGCAAGGGTTTTGCAGACTTCATTGTGGATTCTTGTGGATTATTATGTTGATGGTGTGTTTCCTACTGTTATTGTAGGTGTGTTTATGTGTTCCATTCCTTAATCTCTTGCTGCTATTTAAACAAAAGAAGTGATAAAGTTTGAATTCATGCATGCCATGCTCAGCTTTCAATTTTGTTTAAAATTTATGTTTTCCACTGTCTAGAGAGGATTCGAATTCATTGTTTGCCCTCTTTAGCTTCTCTTCCTTCCTCCTTGATCATCTCTTTCAGCTAAAGGCATCAGCATAAACTCCTACCTTGCCCCAAAGACCCACCTGCAAAAACTGAGCTCAATCCCCGCACCCTGAATTGCACTCCCTCCAATTTGCCACCAAAAAACCCAAAAACTTTAAATCAAACCCCCTTATTACTAGCCTAAAATCAGTGTTTCTAATTGGTCAAACTCTTCCTATTGAAAAATCCACCGAGGTTGACCCGAGAGAGCCTTCTCATACCTCATAGGGCTAGCTACGAGGTGAAATGGTTTGATGTAGCTTTGAGGTTTGTCTATCTCAGCCTAGGTGAAATCTCAAGTGCTAACATACTCCACATGTTGTGGAAGGGGCCAAGCTCACATCAACATCAGCAAAATAGGGATTACAATCACAACATGAGGAAACTTGCAATCTTGACACTGACATGGTTGACTTGGAGGCTAGTAAGGAGCATGAAACAATGGAGTAGATCATAAAGGAGAAATATGCTGAGATATAAAAGCTCAAGGACAGTTTATCAAAGGAAAAATTCGTGATTTCATTAGTAGAGCAGGAGAATCAGGAGTTGAATGTAAATCAGCTACTTCTGGAAAAGCATGGAGTTTATGTTGGAAAAGAGGATGTCAATGGGAAGGCAGTGATGAATGAGGAAGTTTCAAAGGAACATCAAGAGAAAATGACAAGGAAAAGGCCAAGGAATAGAGTATAGTGCAACATAAATGGAGATATGTGATAGCGATAAGTGATAGCGATGAATCACTAATCAGAGATTGGGGAATATAAGGGCGCAGTGCAGTAGAAGGACTACAGCAAAACGCAGACCCGAAAGATTTATAGAGGCAGACTTAATTTCATTTGTGTTCTGGCCTTGAGCTTTTGAGAGGGGGTTTCCTTTGTTTTTAGTGTAATGCAGAGATTAGAGATAACGAAGGATGGCAGAGTATAAAGGATTGGAGCGACGAACCTGACCCGACAATAATTATGAATGCGGTTTTTATGTATTTTAAGTTTCGGCTTATGTGTTCAGGTCGGGTTTTTCCTGTGTTCCTTAGTATTATATAAAGTTGTTTAGCCCAAGTTTTTAAAGGTTCAAAGAAATAAAATGCTTCTGATATGTGATTGTGGGTATAACCTCTAAGTCCATGCCCGATAGTATGTATATGAACGCAAGATGTGAGTTCTCGAGTTGTTTAAGGAAGGAGCACACATAAAAGCTTCAGATAGTTGTATGTATATGGAGAAATTTGCATGTGATTGGCATTTCCTGCATCATTTTTGGTATCAGAGCTAGCTCAACACTTTGTAAAGATTGGTTTGGAAACTAAATTTTAATCTCAGCATATGTATAATTTACACTGAAGTGAATTTGATACAGATGGGGATCAGACTACAAAGGACACTGAGATCGGAATGGGGAAGCAGTGAACTTCTGGTGAAGGTCTGGTAAGAATGTTTATTTTGATAATTTTGCAAAGATGTGTCTTGAATGTCTAAAGAGTAATAAGGGATTGAAATTTCAAAGGAGAAGATGTTTTCCTTTTAGGAAAATGAAATTTCCATGTAAGTTGATTGCATGATTGATTTGATTTAAAAGGTAAATTGGAGTGAAAGGTTGGGAATTTAAAGATAAATAGAAGAGTGGTTTACTGTGGCATTGAAGTCATTTAAATGATTTAAATAATTTTGTGAAAACTGAGAATGATTGAGGATTGCTTAAAGTATTTTTGAAAGCAATGATATTGATGATTGAAAGAATAGAGATTGGGTTTAATAGGACTGAAAGAAGAACCACTACAAGGAATGATGGAATTTATAGAAGCAAAAAAGAATTTGCTTATAAACAAGTTATCAGAAGGAATAGATAGTGTCTATCATGAATTCATAAAATAATTGAAATTCATATATAACCATAATTGATCTTGAAAGCTGAAGAGTCCATTATGAAAAGTAAAATGGGAAATAGTTGTTGGTTGTATGGAGTCTTTTGAATGGAAAGTCTAAATCAAATAGTGAACAGATGAATCCTTTGGCAAATATTTAACTGATGGAATGGGAATTAGTTTTAAGACATCTTTGAAGGAAATATAACAGGTTTGAAAGGTACTTTGATGTATCTTGAGATGAGATTGTGTAGGTCAGTGGAAGCAGTGGAATTGCTGAAAGGTAGAATGAATTGTACCAGCATCATAGCATATGAGCTATGCTAAAGAAGATAGAGAAAGAAGAACTCTCGGATGAGTAAAGATGATAGTACCCAATAATCAAAGAAATTACTGAATGAAGAAGGAAGTGAGCAATTGAAGATGCAGAGCCTAAAGCAAGGAGTGTTTAAGAGAAGCTAAGAACAACTTCCAACTGTGGTTGGGTAGAAGTTATTGAGGCAACTCCACAATTGTGATTGTGGATAGGAGATAACAATTCCAGCAAGAGGAGTGCTAGCTAGAATTTTTAGTCAGTGAAAGGTTCAAGGAAAGAACCAATATATGACAAAAGGCTAAACTCAGGAAAGTTTGGTGAGGCATGAAGGAGTCTTGCTACAGGTGAAATGAAAAAGGCTAGTTGCAGCTCACTAGTGAACAAGGAAAGTTCACCAGAGGAAGAAATGGAATTGACTATTGATAGTTATGATAAGGGTACAGAGGAAATTCATAGACAGAGGGAAAAGAGTGCCGAAGCAGTTGGACTCAAAGGAATGAGCAAAGAAGAAAGGGACATAGAGTTGGTTGAGATGAAGGCAGAACTTAGTCATTTGGAGAAGCTGGTATTGAAAGGAATTAGAGAAAAATGGAAACAAGGGTTTTATGTGGGAAAAAGAGTTAAATTTCCTTTCAAAGAATTGTTTATTGAGAAATTAATACTCCGAATAGTTGAGGATGAAGGACGAGAATACATCTGTGAACCAGAGAAAGGATCTCTCCTTGGCAAAGGAGATAGTGATGGCAATGATGACAGTGATGAAGCACTGATCTATGCAGATCAGAACAAAAGGAATGTGTTGGTAGCATCCTCATAGACAAGAGGATCTCATATTTTTGGGATTAATTATTTCTGTGAATGTAAAATTGCAGGTATGCAGCCTAATGAATTTGAACCTGTGTATGAAAAGGTGAAAGAGGCAGAGGTAAGACAAACACAAAAGGAGATGCATAAAGAATTTCAAGGCTTGAATAGATGGATGTGTTGAAAAGTGTGCAACAAGAAATGATAAATTTATAATGTGCTAAAAATAGTCCTACTAAAAATAGCATGTCTAAAAATAGCATTTCTGGGTCCCTTCCTATTTATAGCAATCCCTAGTCTATCTATAGGAAGTAAAATTAATTTTGGTCTTAACAACAGTTTGAAATATTAATTAATTAAGGAAATTGAGTTAATTAATTAAGGAAATTCGAATTTGAAGTCTATGTGATCATGCGCATGAGTTTCCTCCACTGATTGAGGGAATAAGCATGAGTTCTATAATGAGAGAATCACTTGACTTAGTTCTAATTAATCAAGTCCAGTTAGATTATTTTAACAAGTTGTTAAAATAATAAAATATAGTTTGTTAATGCTTGCATGCATGTGACAACTATTATTTTAGATAACTGAGGATTCACTCATGGATAACTGTTGCATGTCAGTTCTGTCAGAGACCCGGCTGAGATCAGATGTGGGACAGTGTAATATCAGATGCTTAACTATTTCTAGTAAGTAGTTTTTGCATGGTTGCGGAACTAGTGTTCTCAAGGAATACGTAGTTGGACCATTGGTTGTTTTTGGTATGTTGGAATTAATAGCATATGCTTTTGCTATTATTTCCTAAGCAAACTACGTAAGGACCATAGGGAAAGCTTATATAAACAGGGCTTGGGTGGTTCATGAGATATATCGTCATAGTTCATTGAGAACTGAATAGCTTGAGAGCTAATTCTTCTTGTCTTGTGAAGAGGATTTCCACTCGATTGATAATACATGGTTGGGGCTTTATGTTGGTTCTTTCCCCTGGATATATCTTGTGTTATGTGTGATTAATTCTCTTGATTAGTTATGCATTTTTCTACTTGATGTTGCTCATGATTTCGATTATGCTTCCGTTTAATGTTTTGTAGAAGTAGAAAAAGTATTATGCTTTAGGACATTGCATATATCGGTTTGTTCTATAGGTGAAATTTCTACATGGTATCGGAGCACAGCTAATCAAGCAAGAACAATATACTAGCAAGAGAAATTCGAAGTTTATTATTCGGGATATAGATCTCAATTTCTTATCACATCTATTTCATCGATGGTGTTCTATGGTTTGAGGCTTGAGTATTCCCTTGATGGAAGCTCAAACTATATCGCTTGGAAGGATCGCATGGAGGCAGTTTTGGAAGATAATGGCCTTAAGGATTTCATTGATCAAGAAATTCCTAAGTCTAATACAAGCCTAAGCTGGTGGAATGGGGTAAGTGTTTGGCTAGAGCTAGGAGAATTCTCTTGGAGGGTGTTCGAGATCACATAGTCTCAAGCCTCCATGGAAGGAGTCTTCATTTGCAATGTGGAAAACATTGAAAGATTTATATCATAATAGAAGTGATCAAAGGAAGTTGGCACTGAAGGACAAGCTTTGAAAGATCAAGTGTGAGAAGGGTGACTCTATTTCTACATTCTTGAACAAGCTTACCACCTGCAGAGATGAGCTTGCAAGCGTAGGAGTCACTACAGTTGATGAGGATATGGTGAGTGTAGCACTCCTTGCCTTCCTAAGAGCTGGCATAGCTACCAGGACTCAGTGAACGGAAGGGACAAACTACCAGATTGGGAATGACTATGGTTGGATTTGATGTAGGAGGATATTAGACGGAGCACCAAGGATGGAGCTTCTTCATCAAAACATGATGATGAAGAGAACTCAGCTTTAGCCTCTAAAGCTAAGAAAGGGAAAGGAAGGCATCCCATTCCAATTCTTCTTAAGGAGGGAAGAAGTTTGACAAGTCAAAGGTGAGATACTTTCATTGTCATGACTTGGGTCATTATGCTAATAATTGCCCAAAGATGAAGTCTAAGAAGAAAGGTTCTTCCAAGGAATCTGATGGTGATGCACTAGCTTCACAGTTTGAGATGGATTTTCCACTTATTGCATGTATGGTTTCATCCAGCATGGGATGTGTTTGGTATTTGGATACTGGAGCTTCTTTCCACATGTCAGGTGACAAGAATCTTTTCAACACTTTGGAGGAGAAAGATCTCCAAATACGGATCGAGATGGGTGATGATGGAAAGTACTGTGTCTCAGGTAGAGGTACGGTTATGTTTCAGAGGGAGCATGGTTCTCCCCTCACTCTTTCTAATGTTATGTATGTACCAGGGTTGAAAAAGAATCTTGTATCTATTGTTATGCTTGAGGATAAATGCTATGATGTAGTCTTTAGTTTGGGAAAGGTTTTCCTGAGGCATATCGGCACTGGACAGACCAAACAGTTTAGAATTCGAATTAAGAATCTCTACAAGTTACAGGTAGAAGATTGTGCTACTCTCAGTTCCAAGGCAGAAGAGGTGCATGGCCAAGATATTGGCGAGTTATGGCATAGAAGATTGGGCCACTTGCATCACGGGGCCTTGAAGATCATGCAGCAAATCTCTACCTGATTACCCAAGTGCAAACTGGAGCAGACAAGCACATGCAAAGGTTGTACTCTGGGTAAGTATGCGAAGGCTTCCTTTCATGATCGGGATGGTAGAGTAGGAGTAGTTCTGGATCGAGTTCATTCAGATGTATGTGGGCCCTTATCTACAGCCTCCATCGTGAAGCAAAAGTACTTTGTTATTTTTATAGATGATTTTTCTCATAGATGTTGGATCTACTTCATGTAAAAGAAGGATAAAACCTTATTGAAGTTTTGTTAGTTCAAATCTTTGGCAAAGAAAGAATCAGGGAGGGAGATAAAGGCCTTGCGGAGTGATAACGATGGAGAGTATGCTTCCCAGCAGTTTAAAGACTTCTGTGCTTCGGAAGGAATTAAACGGGAACTCACGGCACCTCATAACCCACAATGGAATGGGGTGGCCAAAAGGAAGAACAGATCTATTGTGGGAGTAGCTCAAGCGATGCTTCATGACCAAAGCCTACCACTTCATCTGTGGGCTGAGGCATGCAATACAACAATGTATCTTCAGAACAGAAGTCCTTATTGTGTTTTGGGGATGAAGATACCTATAGATGCTTTTTCAGGGAAGCGGCTAGATGTAAGTCACTTCTGTATCTTTGGATCACCAGTTTACTGTCATGTGACCAAAGATGCTCGAAAGAAGCTAGACCCAACAACTGAGTTGGGAATACTTGTGGGGTATACAGATACACCTCACAACTATCGGGTGTTTCTGCCTATCAATCGGAGGACAGTAGTGCGCAGGGATCTGAAGTTTGATGAGCAGCGAGCCATGCGAGAGTCACTTGAGAGGAAGCTCAAGTTGCATCGTGATGATGAGGAACTACTAGTTCCTAAGGAGGAGGAGCCTCCTAATGATGCGGAGCAGCCACATGCAGAGATTTTGGTGGTGGAGATCACCACTATTGGAGAGTCTTCTAGAGAGGGGTGGAAAAGCTCTCGGGAAGCTGACAAATTGATGGAGGGTGTGAGAGAGAATGTGGGGCAGCCATACTCTCATCGTAGACGGAGGAGATCTCTCGATAGATACACTGGCTACATGGCCCTGGTTGGGGAGTGTGTAGCGACCGAGCCTTCTTCTTTTGAGGAGGCAGTGCAGCAACTAGTTTGGATGGATGCAATGGTAGAGGAGTATGATTCTATCATGAGGAACAGTGTATGGGATGTTGTTCCTAGACTGGGGGACAAGTCAGTGGTTACTTCCTGATGGCTTTACAAGGTAAAGTAGGCAGCTGATGGTAGTATTGAGAAACATAAGGCAAGATTTTTTTCCCGTGGTTTCTCACAGGTTGAGGGGATTGAGTATGATGAGACCTTTGCTCCTGTTTCAAGGTACTCATCGATCAGATTGATTCTAGCACTATCAGCACAGATGGGTTGGAAGATCCATCAGATGGATGTGAAGACAGCTTTCCTCAATGGGGAGATTGAGGAAGAGGTATACATTGAGCAGCCCGAAGGATTTGAGACCTTCGATTGTGAGTCACATGTGTGTTGGCTCAAGCAAGCATTGTATGGGCTGAAGCAAGCACCCCATGCTTGGTATACCAGGATTTGACAGCGATTTCACCAAGTTGGGCTTCACCAAGAGTGAAGCAGATGCGAACCTCTACCACATCATTGTAGATGGTAAGATATTGATTATTGTAATTTATGTCGATGATCTGATTTTGACAGGTGATGATGAGTTGATCAAGTCTTCCAAGAAGGATATTGCAAGAGAGTTTGAGATGAAGGACATGGGCCTCATGCACTACTTTCTAGGCATGGAGGTGTGGCAGAGAGATGGGGAAGTATTTGTTTCTCAAGGAAAGTATGCTAATGAGATACTGAGGCGCTTCCACATGGATATGTGCAAGCCCATGGAGACTCCTCTAGTAGGTAACTAGAGGAAAGAGGATGCTACTTCAGGTGAGGTAGTAGCTGCTATAGTTTATCGGCAGCTTGTGGGTTCACTCATGTATCTAGTGAAAACATGACCAAATTTATGCTTTGCAGTGAACCAGCTGAGTCAAGCAATAGTTCAGCCAACCAAGTTATTTTGAAAGGCGGCAAAGCATGTGCTGAGATATATCAGAGGCACTACAAAGTACAGATTATGGTACAAGCAGACAGAGGGAGTGAAGCTCCAAGGCTTCACAGATGCAGACTGGGCAAGTAGTCCATCAGACAGGAAGAGAACATCTGGAGGGATCTTCAACCTTGGGTCAGCTGCAGTTTCTTGGTATAGCCGAAAACAGAGATCAGTTGCACTTAGCTCAGCGGAGGCAGAGAACACGGCAGCAAGTTAGGCTGCATGTGAGGCCATCTGGATGCGGAAGATCCTAGTGGGATTGTTTGGTCAGGTGATGGATCCGACAGTGATATATTGTGATAATCAGAGTTTCATTAAACTCTCTGAGAATCTAGTGTTTCATGACAGGTCCAAGCATATATATATTCGCTATCATCATCTACAGGATTGTGTGGTCAAGAGGATCATGATGTTGCAGTATATTTGACCAAGGAACAAGATGCAGATATTTTGACAAAGGCATTCTCAAAGAGCAAGTTTGAGTTCCATAGAGACAGGATCGGGGTTGTTGATAATCTCTTTCTTGTTTAGAGGGAGTGTTGAAAAGAGTGCAACAATAAATGCTAAATTTAGAATGTGCTAAAAATAGACCTACTAAAAATAGCATGTCTAAAAATAGCATTTTTGGGTCCCTTCCTATTTATAGCAGTCCCTAGTCTATCTATAGGAAGTAAAATTAATTTCTGTCTTAACAGCAATTTGAAATATTAATTAATTAATTCAATTGAGTTAATTAATTAAGGAAATTCGAATTTGAAGTCTTTGTGAGCATGCACATGAGTTGTCCCACTGATTGAGG
>APFE031743030.1:33544-59659 GCA_000404065.3 Pinus taeda
CTAGGGGTCGAGCTCGCTATCCTAGGAGCTGTTTCAACCACTTCTAAACTTAGCACTACAAACTAGGCAATCATAACAACTTGCCTCTATAAACTTGGAAACCAATTCATTCATTTAATTTGTACCCTTTTCATGCATGAATTTTCTAGAAGAGTTACATAAGGGTAAAAGTGTCTAAAAATTACAATAATTACATCAAACAGAATCATCATTCACCTCAAAAAGTCAAACTGAGTCAAATCTGCGTTTTCTGGGCTGTACAGTGCATTTCTGGGCAATTCTGCCTGACATGTCGCGCCCCCCTGCCTGACGGGTCGCGCCCCTTAGGAGCCATGTTTGGGGAATTTTCAGGTGGCCAAATTGGGCAAGAGTAGGCTTGTTGGAAAGGTCTGTGAGTCTAATTTCCAACCCAACTAGAATTTTTGAATTTGGAGTTCATTTTCCTTGTCAAAACGCAATTCTCCCAAGACAGCTTTCTGCAGTTCAAAAAGGTGGCAGAAAGTCAAATTTTGCATGTTTTTTGACTTTCTGGAGGCCCAAAACTTCACAAAATCTCAACTCCATCCATGTGCATATGTAACTTTACATGAAGAATCTGGAAATTCTGATTTTTTTTCAAATGGAGTTGCCGGGACGAAGGGTCTCACCGGAGGTGAGACCCGTTAATGAGCAAAAACCTGTAAATTGCCAAAAAATTCACAAATGACAAAATTTTCTCCAAATTTCTTGAAATTTGGGCTGGGAGTCCCCAATCAAGTACCATGCTTAGTCAAAGAGGCTTTGGCCAAAATTTGGAGTGGATCGGGTGTTTTCCTTCGTTTTTGTGCTTTGGCCAACCGTCCTTGGAGCACCTTCGTTCTCGCCGGTATTTTTGACATTTCTTTAAAACCATGACACCTGTGCAAATAGTGAAGGATGTTTTTATTCCTTGGCATGTTGTGGACAAAAACCTCTCTCAGTTTTAAAAAATCATCTTTGATTTCTCATAAACATCATTTTAGTGAAACTTATCCCGATGTGTGGAACAAGGGTTTTGGTCGAAATGAAGCGAAATGAAGGGGATAAGGGGCTTCTAAATTCTTGAGGAAATTTTTGGGAGTAGGGAGGGATGTTAGGAAGTAGGGGAAAGTGGAATCTCATAGATTGATTGAGGGGAAGGGGTCCAAAAGGGCAAAACACAGGCCCAACCTAGAAAATTGCCAGGTTGTAGCAAGAAACTAGGGTTTGTGCAAAAATGAGGATTTTGGGGGATCTGAGTGTTGGGAAGTGCTTGATAAGGTACATTAAGGATAGGGGAAGGTGTATGAACATCAGGAAACAAGTTTTGCCATTGATTTGACCGTCCAAGAGAAATTGCCTTCAAAACCCTAGGAGAGGGAAATGAACCTTGCCTAGGCACAGCTGAAGCATGGATAAGCTGTAAAATGACCCTATGGAACTTGACATGATGATGAAAACCCTCTGAATGATGATAGGCTCAGCTATATATTGACATAGATTGGCATTTGGGAAACTTTCAAAAGAGTGAGAGCAAACCCTAGACCTAATGCCTAGTGACCAAATTTTGCTTGAAGACTCACTGAAATGACAAAATTTGACCTTGACACTTCAAAATCACTTTATAAGAGCATATTTGATTACTGGAGGAAGGCTGTAAAGACTGACACTAACAGATACAAGGTTCAGGAATGACGGTCATGAAAAATGGAGGGTGAACGTATTGCAATGGATGAGGCATTAACTGGATGGTTAATTCTCTGAATGACTTCTCTTGAACATATCGGCGACATTAAGATGGATTGGTAGCGTTAACCCTAAAAATGGATGGTATGGAGGACCAATGGTGAAATGACCGATGAACGGAATAACCCAACCCGACCCAATCAGGGTGATGGAGTGGAGCTATCATGTTCAAGAGCGACCTGCTACCAATAAAGTTCTTCAAGTTTTCTTCCCTTTTTCCCTAGTCATTGTTGACTAGTACCTCTTTATTTTTGTCAAGCTTGAGGAGGATAACATATGCTTGTTCTATAATTTTCCCTTCGGGCAAACCTGTCGCTATGTTTTAGCGAGCCTAGCGACAATGAAACTCGTTCTTGACTGGGTGGACAAGTTTGTCACTATTGTTTTAACGAGTTTAATGACAAGGATAACTCAGTCCTTTTCATGTTTAAAGAGTTTGAAAAGGGATGAAAAGGAAACTTCGACAGTTCTTTTTCGTAGCATAATCCCTTAAGTCGAA
Source organism: Pinus taeda (assembly GCA_000404065.3). Classification (NCBI taxonomy): domain Eukaryota; kingdom Viridiplantae; phylum Streptophyta; class Pinopsida; order Pinales; family Pinaceae; genus Pinus; species Pinus taeda. The sequence continues at coordinate 35,787 of APFE031743030.1, forward strand.
AAAAGGATAAAATAATACGAAAGGGATGAGTTTTTGATAACTTTAGCGAGCCGAAAAGACAAGCGCTCAAACTTTTCCATGGGATAATCCCTCAGGTCTGAAAAAGATTAAAATATATAGGAGGGATGGCATTTTGATTACTTTAACAAACTGGAAAATCCAATAGCTCAACAATCTTTTCATATTTAACGAGTCTAAAAAGAGTTTAAAGGAGGCTCGTTTTTTAGGAACGAATGGCATTTAGGGTAACAACTCGTTCCGAGTAAGCTTGGAACTTCTCAAAACATGGTGATGTGAAGAGGTTGGCTCAAAGGGCCACTCATCGCAGTTGTTCCTCAAAAGGGTAAACAATCAAGTGGAAGCGTTTGATCGGCCAAAAGGATGGAGGTGATGGCAGAACACAACCAAGGCTCAAAAGGTTGATAGCATGGTAATCACAGAGGTCGTTTACCGAAGGCGGGTTTATTTTTTAATGAGCTTGAACCTTTGCATTAACATATGCTCAGTAGCGGGTTTATTTTTTAATGAGCTTGAACCTGTGGAAACATTACTCATTAACAGGTTTCTTTTTTAACGAGCTTGAACCTTGCGAAAACATTACTCATGGGTAGGTCCATTTTTAATGAGCTTGAACTCTATGATAACATATGCTCAGAAGAAAAAATCGCGCGCGCTCTGCTCTACTCTGCGGAGTAAGGATTAGGTTTGAAGCCGCATGCGTGCCCGCCGCAACCATGAGTGGACCTGGGGGTGGGGAGTCTGCTCCCACCCCTCCATCTTCTTCAGAAGAAGCATTTTGCAGCCTGTTAAAATAGAAAGGGAAGAAACGATAGCCCTCTGAAATCCCGAAATTTATAAAAAAGCTTGAAGAAATTCCAGAGATAGCACTTCCTGAGGAACAGCCGATTAAAATAGCTCTTGCTCTGGCCGACAGAGGCCTGGTAGGGAAGTTTATGGGCCGATGGCCTTCCACAAAAACCACGAACGAATGGATTCATCGAAACTGGATACCTCAGCTGAAAAATAAGGTGATTTGCTATGTTGTGGGACGAGGCTACTTCCTTTTTGAATTTACCTCCAAAGAAGATCGTGATCTAGTGTTCAGGAACGGGCTGTATTTTATAGGAAATCAGGGATTGTATCTCAACAAATGGAGCCCTGATTTCGATCCCTCTGTCGATGTCCCTAAGGAGGCACCGGTCTGGGTTCGTCTTCCGAATATCCCAATACATTGCTGGAGCTATCAATCCCTGCAGAAGATTGGAAATGGGCTAGGTCGTTTCATCGACAAAGCTGATCACAAGGGCCAATATACCTATGCTAGAATATGCGTGGAAGTCGACCTAGAAGTCGGTTTGCCAGAAGCGGTCAAACTCACAGTTGGAGATTGGCAGCATTATCAGAAGCTGGATTATGAGCAGTTGCCATTCAAATGTCGAACCTGTCATGAGCATGGACACTTCCAACGAAACTGCCCAAAAGCTCCAACAGGGATCTCGGTCGAAGAAGAAGGATGGAAAGAAATTAGAAAGGGAAAGGTTGTCCCAAAGCCCATGGGGCATAATTACTCAGTACTATTGGGGAAGCCACAATCTAATACAAAGGCCACTGCAACTCCAAACGATGGCTCCTCCTCAGGAGAAAAGGTGGATGTCTTGGAGACACAAGAGGAAACAGGAAACCAGCTAAAGCAAGGGAAAGAAACTAAAGCCGAACCTTCTGTTCCACCAGCTGAAGACTGCCAGAGAGGAAATGAAAGCAACGAAGAACACATCAGCCTCACCTCTGACTCTAAGGGAGATTCAGAAGAGCAAGATTCTGAGACTGATAATTCACAAGTCACTCCCATCAAAACGACAAGGGGTCGGAAATCCAGAAAGAAGCAGAGAGAAGAAAAAACTTATCAAGAATTCCTCCAAGGCTCCCAAAAAACCCTCAAAGGAATGATGAATACCAGATCAAGGCGCAAGAGTGTCAGGGCTCCAAAAGGAGCTTCGACCCCCCAAGCCAGTAAATAATGAAATACATCTCCTGGAACTGTAGAGGATTAGGTAGCAGGTTGAAAGAAGAAGCCATGAAAGACATAGTGAGAACATATTCGCCTGAAATCCTCCTCATCCAGGAGACAAAGCTGGAGGATCTTCTTCTCCTCCAATCTAGGAAATTTTTTTGGCAAAAAGGTCATGGAAGAGTGGTTAGTGCAAGAGGCGCTTCTGGTGGAATTGCCACCTTCTGGAATAGCGTCATATATGATCTTATTCAATAAAAAAGTAGCCCCCACTAGCTTTTCACTCTGCTCCTTCACAAAGATTCTAGTCAACAGGTTAGTTTGTTTAATCTTTATGCTCTCGTAATGCCAAGCGAGAAAAAAAATTGTTGGAACTCGCTTCAATCTTTTCTTTCAGAGAAAAATCCAGAAAATATCATTATTGCAAGTGATCTGAATGTCACCCTTACTCTCGATGAGAAAAAGGGAGGCTCCAAGGTCAGGGACCCTGCCAGAGAATGGGTTGAAGATATTATGATAGGATGGGATATGGAAGATATTAAACCTTCCTCAGGTAAATTCACCTGGTCTAACAAAAGATTAGCCCCCAACCACATTGTTGCCCGTTTGGACAGATTCCTTGTCCAATCTTCTTTCCTGACATGCGGTCTTATGGCCTCTTCTAAAATTCTTCCAAATCTCACTTCTGACCATAAGCCTATCATCCTCGAGCTTTCTCAGGATGGTAATCTAGGCCCCATTCCGTTTCGTTTCAGCCCTCTGTGGATTCAGCATGAATGATTTCAAGAGGTGGTCTCGGATGCCTGGAATAGGCCAGTCCATGGCTCTCCTTTCTTCGTGTGGGAAGAGAAAATTAGACGCCTAAAAAGAGCTCTTAAGGAGTGGGCTAAAAGTTTGAAAACTCCTTCGGCCAAAAGGAAAGATTCGCTTAACAGTCTAGCTGCTCACCAACTAGCTATGGAGCACAATCCTATTACTCAAAGTCTTCTCCAAAAAGAAATCGAGATGCAAAAAGAGGTTCACAAATCGAGCAGGGATGAGGAAGAATTCTGGAGACAGAAGTCTAGGAATCTTTGGTTAAAGTCCGGAGATAAAAACACTAGCTTCTTTCATAAACAAGCCGAAGCTCGAAAGCATTTCAAAACTATTTCTGAGATACATTACCAAAACACTGTGGTCAAGGACTTCGATGGCATCAAGAGAGCTGCTTACTCCTTCTTTAAAGATCTTTATTCGGCTCCTGAAGAAAACCCTATCGATCCTCACTCTTATCCGATGAACTTAATCCCCAAGTGCGTTAAGAATAAGGATAATGCAATGCTGACTGCTCCGATCAGCATGGACGAGCTCAAGGAAGTTCTGGATTGCATAGAGCCTGATAAAGCCCTAGGCCTTGATGGGTTTTCCGTCAGGTTTCTCTTAACTTGTTGGTCGACAATAAAAAAAGACTTATTGAGAATGGTCAGGAAATCCCAGAACTGTGCAAGGCTGGGCGGTGGCATCAATTCGGCCTTTCTAGCCTTGATTCCAAAAGAAAAAGGCGCTCTCGACTTTAGCAGCTTTAGACCCATATCCTTGTGCAATTCCAGTTACAATCTGGTCTCCAAAATAATTGCTAACAGACTAAAGAATATTTTGCCAGCCATTATCCTTGAAAATCAAGGCAGATTCATAAAAGGAAGAAAGATATTGGACAACATCGTGCTGGTGCAAGAAGCAGTTCACTCCAGCTGCCAAAGAAATGAGAAAGGTATGGTAATTAAGCTCGATTTGGCCAATGCATTCGATAGGGTGAGACATGAATTTTTGATCAACGTGATGAAGAAGTTAGGCTTCTCATTAGTCTTCATAAACTGGGTAAATGCCTGTATTGCCTCGCCATGGATTGCGCCTCTGGTCAATGGCCGTTCTACTGACTTCTTCCAAGCCTCCAGGGGCCTAAGACAAGGATGTCCCTTGTCTCCACTCCTATATGCTATCCAGGCCTCGGTGCTCAGTTATCAGCTTGATCACAATCAGCAAACTCAAACCCTGCCTGGTCTCAGATCGACTCACAAGGTGAAAGACATTAATCATGCCCAGTTTGCAGATGACACATTGCTGCTTGGAGGAGCTAGCATAATCTCTGCCATATCCTTCAAGAAGGAGCTGGACACTTAGAGGATGTTCTCAGGAAGCAAAATTAACTTGCGAAAATGCTCTATCTATGGCTGGAAATGCTCGATTAAGGAGCTGTCTGATATTGCAAGGCTATTAGAAATGGAAGGCATTCGAAAATGGGAGTCATTTAAATATCTCAGGATCCCTATCTTTAAATCCAAGCCTAAAGTTGCTCACTGGCTACCACTGCTAGATAAGCTCAAGAACATAATCCAAGCTTGGGGAGCCTCTTGGCTGAATAATGCAGGGAAAGTCATCCTCATGAAGTCGGTCCTTATAAGTATGCCTCTATATCAATACTCTGCTCTTCTTGCTCCCAAAACCTTCCTAAGTAAAATGGACAGTCTATTGAGAAGATTCCTGTGGGAAGGTGGGAACAACAATGACAGAAGGATCCACTTAGTGAACTGGGAGATTCTCAAGAGACCCCTTCTGGAAGGCGGCCTTCATCTGCGTAACTTGGCTGCTCAAAACCTCACTTTGGGATCCAAGATCCTGTGGAATTTAGTCTCTGGAAACTCAAGCTGGAGTAAAAGAGTAATTTGGAAGAAATATTTCCAAGGGCAACGCTTGAGATGCTTGGATAATCCCCCAAGAACTTTAAAAGGATCTCCGATTTTCAATCTCTGCAGCGCTGCTATGGAGCACTTCTACCACTATCTCTACTGGATCGCTGGCAATGGGAGGAAGATCAAAATCTGGGAAGACTCGATTCTTGGTGATCCACCTTTAATTCAAAAGGAAGGGCTCGCAAACATCAAAGCTTGGCTTCAGTCCTGCAATCTGCATTCACTGTGGGATATTTCTACCTGGAAAGACGACACCGATAGATTATGGGATAGCTGGAATTTGGGGGAGATTCCTCCAGGGTTGCAGGGGGAAGCTTCATTTCTGTTAGATCTGCTTCAAGGCAAATCTCCCTCAAAGGCCACCGCTAAAGACAAAAGAGGCTGGGGCTCCCTTTCAGGCTCTTACACGGCTTCTGAAGGTTATAAAAGAATGATGGCTATCCCTTATGCTCCTCCAAATCCAGCTGAATGGAAATTTATCTAGGATTTCCCTTCCCTTCCCAAAACTGATTTCTTCTGTTGGACTGTTGTGCACAACAACATTCTTACCAGAGACAACTTGCGAAGACGTGGGATGGAAGGGCCCTCTAGATGCTCCCTTTGTTTGTCTGAAGAAGAAACTGTCGATCATCTGTTGTTGCTTTGCCCCTTTGCTCGGGCTGCCTGGAGGGGAGTTCTGTTGTTGAGTCCAGCTAATCTGGTACTTCCAGACAACATTCCTTCCCTGTTCCGAACTTTGAAAAGCTTATCTCCCTTCAGCCTTAGGAAAAAAAGTCTTCTTAAAACAAGTTGGATGTGGATCCCTAAATTTATTTGCTAGAAACTGTGGTTGGAGAGGAATAATAGAATTTTCAGAGGAGAAAGCTGCACTTCTACAAGAGTTATTACAAAAATCAAAGCTTTGCTGGGCGAGGTTCTGGAATCCAACTCCTCCTACAGGAATGAAATTAGTCTGACCAAAGAGGAGGAGCAATGGCTTAATGCTCTGGTTCCAAATCTAAAGGAAAGGTCCATCCCTTCGGCAATTTCCCATGCCAATTGGGAGATCAGGCTGGAGGAACTAGAGTTCATCAAGTGGAGATCTGCATTGGATGATCACTCTTTATTCTTCGATGGGGCCTCTAAAGGAAACCCCAGGGCTGCTAGCAGTGGTGGGGTTCTTTTGAGTCCTGGCGGTTCAACGGAAATGAGATTCCACTGGGGACTGGGCATCGAAACCAATAACAGAGCGGAGGCTCTCGCATTGTGGCAGGGGTTGAATCTGGCGATTAGCAGAAATATCCCTTCTCTCTCAGTATTTGGAGACTCTCGACTTATAATCCAGGCGCTGGCTACTCAGAAGACCCTCCACCAGGTTCAATTAGCTCCAATTATCAAAAAAAATTGGCTCTTACTGCCCAAGTTCAGGAAAATCTCCTTCTTTCACATTTTAAGAAATCTCAATTCTCAAGTGGATATGGAGGCCAATCTGGGTTCCCTATGCAAACGGAGATCTTTGTTGGTCAACTCGATGGAATCCCTCTGCTCCATTCCTTGATTTTACTTCTGTCTGGACTTCTGTTTCTAATCGACCTCAGGGTTTATGCTCTCCCCTCTCCCCTGTTCTCCGGGATCTGTTCTCACTGTATAGTCAACCCAATTAAAATTATGATCGCTGGCCTGATTCCTTATTCAGCCAATCCTCCTATGAATGATCCCTTACTCCTATAGATACCTCTCTTTAAAATGTCCACAAATATTTCTCAGTTCTTCAGCTCCAGTTCGAACCTCATTCTGTCCTTAAACCTGCAGTCAGTTCTCGTCAAAATCATCGATCTCATCTCCGAAAGGTGACATTCAAGATGTGTTTTCCTGAGAGATGCATTAGGGCGTCGGAGCATTTCCTCTTCAGCAGCAATCTATCCTAATTATGATCGGAAACTAATCTTATGGTTTGCAAGACCATCGTATGGCCAGGGAAGGCCTCTAGCCCTTGTGCGATACCACGTCCTCTGCCCAGCAGCTCTTCAGTCCCGTGGATCATTCTCCAACAGCGATGTGAATATCTCTCTGAACTTGAACCCCTGGTTTACTAGTTTATTCTTAAAGGAAGGCGAAATTGCTAGATGCGCTGTCTCCTGTGTACTCTGCCAGCAATCTCAACAGCTATCCTTGAGAATTTTTCTCTGCCAGCGCTGCAATGTAAGAGCCTGCGGCAGCTAGTTTGCCGCCATAAATAAAATAATCGTTACTGTCAAAAAAAAATATATGCTCAGATTTTCTTTTTATGTAAGCTAGGAACAACCAAACTAAAAAGCTAGAAGAAACTAGAAAGCTAAGGAACTACTGAGGTTAGGTAGGATGGTTTTGTCCACAGAACAGTTCAAACTTTTCCTTTGCTTTGTCTGCAGCGCAGACAAAGGTGAATGGTGGATCAAACCAATCACCTAACCTGAGAAGTTGAAAAACTAAAAAGCTAAAAAAATGAAATTGGTCATTTTTCGCTTGCATAAAAAGGTTTGCATTCCCCCAGGCATCGAGGAAAGGAGAGTCCCCAGTAACCATATGGGAATCACTGTGGTTAAGCGGGATTGTTTTTGTTAGTGGTTAGACAAAAACATTTCCTTGGCTTTGTCTACAGAGTGGAAAAAAATGAATGGTGTGGGATGGCACTTCCAATCACATAGCCTACAGGGAAACCTATCTTTTCAATTGGGTTTGTCTGCCAGAGCAGACCAGGGCGCATGCCCCCCAAGCTTCATTACATTCACCAGAGTACTTGCTATGATCAGGTGGATGGAATGAAGGTTGAGGAGACACTCTTGATGCGAAGAGACCATTTAGGGATGATGTTTGACTTGGAGTTGTGTTTGAACCAGGAAAGGAAAGCTAGTCGATAAGTTGGACAATTCTGCCTTCATGTGGGAAACACATCACTCGAAAAAGTGTGGAAACAATAACTTCCATGCTATAAACATAGTCACATCCAAGGAGCAGATTGTAATCTAACGGTCCTCGAACTACCATCACGTTCAAGTGAATGGTTTTCCTTCTCAAAGTTATGGGTAACTTAGGAAGGATCCCTAACAGTCGACTGGTTCCTTTGTTAAAGCTTGACAAATTTTGTGTAACAGGCATAAGTGATGGCGAACCAAGTGCTTTCAAAGCAGTTGAGGAAAGGATACTCACTGAAGCTCCTTCATATATGATAGTGCCAGACACGACCATTTTGTACACTTGTACTATGATCCGAAATGGTACATTAGAAGGAAGGTGGGATGTCGCTAGTCGATTCCAATCGAAGGAAGCGACTAGACTGCTTGGAGGGGGTACCAAATAAACGGTGGAATGAACCCCTTGAGTAGCGGGAACTAGGGGGTTCTGTTCTTGTTGTGAAGGAACGGGCGGATTTCCCCCAAGTTCATCGGACTCTGAAGTGACAAAAAGAATTTGAACAGTATCCTTCTCATTCTCTTTGGCAATGGTATCATTTGAAGGTGGATCTTTTGAAGGTAAAACTGGGTCGACTGCCATCTTGACCTATTGACTTTGGTTTGGTATGGATTCAGAAGATTCACTTTCAACGATAGCTGTTTTGACTGACAGTTGAGTTATATCAGTCGGATTTTCAACTAGTAAAGGACTTGAGGTGAGTTTTTTGTATCCAGATGGAAGCCGATGTGATGAAGCAAGACGGTTACGCAAGACTCTTTTGGCCTCATCCAAAAAAGGACAACGGGGAAGGTGATGGTCCCCTTCACATAATCCACATGGAATTTTTCACCTTTTGTTTCTATCCATGAACTTCATTTTCACTAGTTGATGGTGTGTTATCAACATGATCACTAGAGTTTTATGACACCGGACGATGCAAGCAGGGAGACCATTCTCTCAAGATCCGCAAAATGCAAGGAAAATCTCGATGAAAATGATTTCCTTTGCAAATTACACAAGGATATCTGGGAGATTTAGTGTGTGGATTTTCACCAGATGATTCATGGTTGCCCCCTTACTTAACTGACTTCTTCTTCTTCTTCTCCTTCCCTTTCTTCTTCTTCTCATCCACCTGGTTACCAACATCACTATTTTCACCAAGCAAAGAGGAAGAAGGGGAGGGAGAAACAAACAAAGAAGAAGGCGAAGGGTCAACTCTAGTATTAACTGGTTACTTATTCGATTGCTGAGGAGTTACGGTATTTTGAATGACAAAGGTTGAGAATAGCTATACCAGTAGGCCAATTGTGATTCCCAGAAGGGACAATGTGGCCATATACGGAGCACCAATATCTCCCTAAGATGATAAAGGACTAGGATTCCCTTCAAAAGGGATTCCTTGATTGGTAGACTCCATTATCTCAACTTAAGATCAATGAAGAAATAAAGATGTTATTCCGAAGTTAATAAATTTTAATGATGCTTTGACACAACCTTGCTTTTTCAATTTTTAAGAGTCGAGAAAAAGCTAAAGATGACTCTAGTCCCCTTCGATTTTTAATGAGCCTGAAGTGACAAGTGCTCAGATGGGCCTTTTCTTTTAAGGAGTCGAAAAGGAACGTAAGTGACTACTCTGGAAATATAGACAGAGGGATTACCAAACCAATCGTAAAACTGCAATATACACCTTGGTGATAAAATAAAGATAAATTAACAAGGACTTATGTATGGCAATCAATCTTCCTGAATGTTGTGTTCAGTGCATTGCGATCAATAGGGTGGCAGACACGACTTCTTATGGATAAAGGATATAAGCCTATTGTGGTCTCCCAATATATACGCGACGGTATGGGGAGCACAAGTCCATGCTAGAACTTGTTGTATCAAAGAGGAGGAATCACCCAACCTTCGATGAAAACGATAGTTACTAGATTTTACAACGGCGGAACACGTCTCTAGCATAGACCTCTAGATGTGTTGTGTTAGGTTCCAAAGCGTTGTTAAGTTCATTGAAATTTATTTTAGAGTTGATCTTGTTTAGAAGTTTTCCTTTCAAGGTTCACCACGTGATGTAGATGTAAAATTCCTAAATATGCAATCTAAAATGATAAACAATCGTTGTTTACTTTTTAGCAATGAAAACCCTAGCTACTAAGGAAAGAAGATAACGATTCTTTCAAACAGAGAGAAAAGAGCACACACTAAATGCACTTTCCCTAAATCATTTTTCGCACACAATCTAAATGCAAATGTAAATGAATTTATTTGTTTTTCATTTCCTTTAATGTAAAGATACCAAAAAGGAAAACTAAGTATAGATCTGAAATATTTTCTTCAAAGCGACATTGCGATAATTTATTTTCAAAATGAAAGGAAGACTAAACGATACTTTTTGATTTCAAATCGAAAAACTTTTTCGACACTTCAAATATCAAAAATTCAAATCAAATACATGACAAAAATTTCAATCGACTATCTAGAGAAGGAAGGCTTTACAGCAACTCTCTTTTTTGACACAAAACCACAGTTACGACAATTTTTTCACTAAAACGACAGTTTGATTTACGCAACTTTTCGACAAAGGATCGTAAATGATGGACAAACACATAAAAACATTTACTAATCCTAATCAATGGAGGCTGGTCTATGTAATGCAAGGAGGCTTCAACAATGAGATACTATTCATAAGCAGCAAAACAATTAAATAGATCTGAAAACAGGGACAAAAAACCCAAATTTCAAGGAGAGAAATAGGATTACTGAGTCATCGCACCTATGCTTCACAGAAACAGGGATGCATCGCACCTACTACACATGGGAGATGTGATGCATACTGGCTTCTAGTGATAGACAGTGCAATGGGCCAGGAGCAAAACTGAGGTGGGTTTTTGCTCAAATTTGCAGTTGAGTTCAGTGATTTAAGCTAAGCTATGATGGAAAGTAAAAATAAAAGTACAAAGGAATGATCTTGGGAGGTTATTGCGCTACCACAAGTGCATTTAGAATGCTTGTAATTCAGATGTTCAGTTCATAAAATAAACCATAGATTGACTGAAGCAGCATTCATCTACTATGCACTTGCAGAACAAGAGTAGTTCGAAGGCTATCTGGCTAACTTCAGGCTCTGTCTATAGTTTATAAAGCAAACAACAATAACAAACAAACAAACTATTCGATCCCCAGTGGCTTTGCCATTTTTTTTCCGAGAAAACTAGTGTCTTTTCGATCTGCTAGTCCCACTAGTATTGGCAGCTATCCTAGAAATAAACAATCAAAGCAATCTGTGATTTCCTCTATGTATGATAGATAAGAGAGAAGCAAAGAGACCAACCTGGATCTTCCGTTTGACTCTTTGCTTGATTTCTCTCCCCCTTGATAGAGCTTGCAACTCCTCTCCTACTTGTCCCGCTTAGAGAATACCTGTAGAAACAAAGTAACAAAACACCATCAAAGCATCTCGATCTATTATACCATAAACAATCCAGAATCAGAAATACATTAAGCATACAATGGCATTTACAAATAACAAGATTCACAAGTACATGATTGTATGGAGGAAAACTCAAAGAACCTTATTAAAATACAAGGGAGAATTACAACCCAGCTGTCTGATCCAGCATCAAAGCCCTTTTCACCTCATGAAAAGAAAAATCACCCAACAATACAATGCTTCTTATCAAAGACAAACTATCAAAACTTCCTTACAAATTACAAAATTCCATCCTCTAGATCTCTCAAATGAGGGATCCATTCATAGATGTTTGCAAAGGTGTGAGTCATCTCTAGGTTTTTGATTAGTGTCATTCCACTTGTAGTTCTTGGTTTCACTTGGAGATTTCTTGGATCTCTTACTCATCCCTGGGCGAATTTAGAGAGGCAAGTGTCATAGAGGAAGTTTCTAGAAGATTCCATGAGCATCCACTTAGCAAACAATCTCATAAATGTGTCCATTCTCACTCATCGCACCCCACAGAAGGCTTCTTCAGTATGCATCGCACCTGGCTAGTGTAGCAGTCAGTATGCATTGCATCCTGACAATGGAGCATTCAGTATGGTCTTGTTTTGGCCAGTTCTTAGTGGTTTTTCAGGTGGAACTATTGGGGAATTATGTAATTAGTTGAACATGATCCTTTAGGGTATAAAACAACACTTTTAGGGTTAAATAGCCTTTGGTTTATCAACATATAAGATTGGGGTTGTAGTGCCCAAATATGTCTATAATAGATAGTTGTATGTATATGGAAGAATTTGCATGTGATCGGGGTTTCCTGTGTCAGGGTCAAACAATTAAAGGAGAAGCTCAATAAACCCCTAATCAAGCAAAAAGGGAAAGAAAAATTATATTTTCTTGCTAATGCCTCCCTTATAGCATATCATACCCCTTGATGACCTCACAAACAAATTTTGAATAGTTTTGGAGGAAATTTTGTTTTTTGAGAATTTTTTGCATATTTCAGCACAACCTTGGAGGAGAAAACATAGTGTGCCCCACACTGTGCTTTAGTTAGGGAGCTCCAATTAAAGTTCAGTTTTCATTTCTAGATTCCTCGTGGTCCATACATAATTTTTGCCCTGAGGGGAACATACTTTTGACAAAGTTTAGCAGGGGAAAAAGTGAAAAAACCATCAAAAACCCACCCTTCTGCCACCCTGATGAAGGCCACGCTGCGTTTTCCAAAATACCTGTGGGAGAATGCATTTTTAATGGGCTAGGAGTAAACTTTTTGAGCTCCTGAAGGGTCCATTTTGTATCAGAAATCCTCATATTTCCAATGAGATATCAAGGTTAGGATTTGGAATTCAGGAAGGCCTTCAAAAACCAAGTTTTCCAATTTCATTGTGTTTTCCTCAACTTCATTGTGTTTTCTCATAAATTCACTGCATTTTTGTCTGTGGTGGTTTTTCTCCAGTTTGATCAATTGGATTTGGATTTTCATGATGGAATTGATTAATCCCAGTGTAAGTATGATAGTGGGCAATTAGTCTTGTTAACTTGTTTTGATGTAAATTTAGCGTCATTTATGAGAGTGGTTAGAGTCAAAGTTAATTGGAGGAGTTGGTTTAACCTCCCTAGTCTTTAGGGTTTTGGTTGGAATACCTCATGGAGCAGTTTCTAGAGTCATGGATTCGACCCCTGAGAGCAAGGAGATGTTGCTTTGGTCTTTATGTATCATTTTCTCAATCATAGAATGGGTTCGACATCAAAGGAGAGAACTATTGTAGCTTGTACTTAGACATTTTATGGAAATCAAATGATATATTTTATAGCTATTATCTAGAAATTCATGTGCAGTAAGTGAAGAAATTTCAACCCCCACTCTAGTTATCAATTTTCCTTAGCAATCCATGCATTTAGTTTTAAATTCAAGCATGGTAAAAATTCTAAAATCTGGAAATGACAATATTTTCTAAAAACACAAATTTAGAGATTTCACAACTGTTGAAATTGTAGAGATAAAACACAAAAAAATTATGACAGCCACACAGAAAATAACACAGCGATTTTTGGTCAATGTGACCCTAGAAAAGCCCCATACAACTCTTGGAGAAAACCGGTTTTAGAGCTCTTCTTTATTTCTGAAAATTCTTTTATAGAGAAACTGAAATACACAGTAAATATTCCAGCAACCACAGATTACAAATTATCTCCATTTTCGTGCTTAAACTCCACCTTAAAAATTGTGCCAATCAGCAAACAACCAAAACAAAAAAATTTACAGCAATAAAAAAACATTAAATGTTGTATGGCCTGCCTCAAAAAATGTGCCCATAACTTGTCCGAACTGTACGAATTTCAACAATATGACTGCCTTGAAATTTGTGCCCTTGATGTTGTCCCTCTTCCTTGATTTTTGTCTTGTCCCTCTTCCTCGATATATGTGCCTTTCTCATGCTATATGATTTTTCCTTGGGATGCATGCCAATAAATGTTGCTGCCTAGATTCGCTGAAATATCTTCTTGTTTCGTTCCTTCACTTCCTCATTGCTTAGAAATTTTTCTCCTTGCTCTCTCTTCTCTTTCTCTCAAATGCTCATGAAGAAATGAATTGATTTTTTCCTCTTCCCTTCTCATTTTATTCTTTAAATGACCTTTTGGGTTACCCTAAGATCTAATGACTGAGATTCATTTAAATCTAGGGATGAGAATAAATGTGCATTTAATTCTCACTCTCTATTTTTTAACTTGCCCACTTAAATAAAGACCCACTTAGCCTTTTATTTCCATAGTCACTTTTTCACTTTCTAATTCTTCATTGACTTTAAGAAACTCACCTTTAAATTAGAATGTAACTTTATCACCTATAAAGTCACTTTTAAATTAGAATGTAACTTTACCACTTATAAAGTCACTTTTAAATTAAATTGACTTTACCACTTATAAAGTCACTTTAGGAGAAAAGTAAGAAAGAAATTTGGACACTTTTCTCTAGGCCAAAGATCAAAGCCTTGGGGAACCACTTGTCCTCTGGTACCAAAATTTTAGCACTCCCTCTTATCAAGGAAAGTGTTCCTCGCCACTCCCATCTTGTCTCTGAATAATACATGCTTGCCACGTGGTAAGACTTTGGTGAAAATGTCCACTACCTGCTCATTTGTGGAAATGTACTCAAGCTTGACAACTCCCTTTTGGACATAGTCTCTAATGAAGTCATACTTGATCTCAATATGCTTTGACCTGTCATGAAAAATTGCATTCTCCTTGAGTTTTATGCAACTCTGATTATCACATTAAATTACGTAAGGTCTTAATGCCTGACGGGTATAGACAAATCATGGGATGATTTTCATCAACGGTCATATTTTCTCCCAAACTTGCATGAAGTAGAATCAAGTTTGTCTAGTCCTTCATTGACTGGTGATGTTCACACAGTTTTGAACCCTTTGGATCCATCACATGCTTTTGCCAAAGGCAACATGTTTTTTATTTTGGGAAGCTATTCCGATGAACAATTCTAGGAATCCCAATATAATCAAGAATGTTTTCATCGGAGTCGAATGCTCCCTTGAAGAAATTCAAATCTATATTGATCTTTTTAAGGAATTATGTGATGTGTTTGCTTGGTCTTATGAGGAAATTCTTGGAATTGATCCATCAATTGTCCAGCATGAGATCAAGAATTACACGAATGCAAAGCCTATACGACAAAAGCTTAGGCCAGTAAACCCTAGAAAAGAGACAACTATCAAAGCTGAGGTTGAGAAGCTGCTCAAGGCAGGTTTCGCATACCCTATTCCATTGCTTGAGTGGGTCTCGAATCCAATCCCGGTTGATTAAAAAAAGGAACGATCTGTGTATGCATAGACTTTAGGGATTTAAATAAGGCTTGTCCTAAAGATAATTTCCCCACACCGTTTATTGATCAGATTATCAATGAATGTGCGGGAAATGAGATTTTCTCCTTCATGTACAGTTTCACAGGTTATAATCATTTTACTATATGTCCTGAAGATCAACATAAGACAACTTTTATTTACCCCTGGGGTACTTTTGCATACAAAAATATGTCTTTTGGCCTTAAAAATCCTAGAGCTACTTTTCAGCAGGCCATGTCCACAATTTCCACGATATCAAACATATCATCAAAGCTTATTTGGATGACCTAGCTCCTCATACTCGAAAGTTAATTGATCATCCTCATCATCTTCGATTGGTTTTTGAGCGATGTTGTTTTTATAAGATCTAGTTGAATCTGAATAAATGTGTTTCCACTATCACATCCAGTCGATTATTGGGATTCATATTATCTACTAAAGGGATTTGTGTAGATACTTTCAAGGTTTAGGCAATAATTCAATTGCCTCTTCTATCTATCATCCATCAAGTTCAAAGTCTACAAGGAAAAGCCAATTTATTAAGGAGATTTATCGTCAATTTAGCTGAGATTACAAATGGATTTATGCGGTTGCTGAAGAAAGAAGTTCCATTTCCATGGGACGATTTCTCTCAACGCTCGTTCGATGCTTTGAAAAAAGCATTGACCTCTGCTCCTTTACTGAATACACCAGATTATAGAAGGGATTTCCTCTTATATTTTGCAGTGGTAGAATCAACAATCAGTATGGTTCTAATTCAGGAAGATGATGCTCTCCATGAGTACATGATTTATTATCTGAGCCGAGGCTTGGTAGGTCTTGAACTACGATATTATCCTATAGAGAAATTAGCTTTGGTAGTTTTTCATGATGTCCAATGACTTAAACACTATATTCTGGTTAGAAAAACTTTTGTCTTGGAAGTTTTCAATCCATTTCAATTTCTTCTCGGTAGGTGAGTGATTGGGGGAAAATATAACAAATGGCTTTTTATTTTACAGGAATTTGGTCTCAATTTCTCATCTGCCAAATCTAAGAAATCGTTAGTATTTGTGGAATTAATCTCAGAGTTGTATTGTGAAGAAGAAATAGTTTATGAGGAATCATTCCCTGATGAGAATATTTCTCTTATTTATTCACAAGATCCTTGGTATGGAGATATTATAATATATCTCCAGACTTCGAAGTTTCCTCTCTCTTTTTAAAAGTATGAACGAAGAAAATTATGTCACTTAGCGACAAGTTATGTTATTATAGGTGACTCTTTATATCGTCATGGGGTTGATTCAATCCTTAGACATTGCTTAACCTTAGAATAACTTGAATCAGTGTTGAATGATTGCCACAGTGGAGCTTGTGGTGTCATCTATCTGGGCTTGCTACAGTCCAAAAAATCTTTCTTACAGGGCGTTTTCGGCCTTCAATTTTCAAAGATTGTGTTGAAGCGGTCAAAAAGTGCCATCCTTGTCACTTTATACTCGGCAAATGCGTGCTCATATAGCTCTGATTTTTCCTGTTATTTCCGTCATTCCATTCACAATGTGGGGCATTGGTTTTATAAATAGTAACCCACCTTCAGCAAGGGGAAATAAGTATATTATTGTAGCAGTGGACTACTTTACTAAGTGGGTCGAGGCTATGCCCACTATTGTGAATGGTAGTGAAACAACAACCTTATTTCTTTTCAACCAAGTCATTTCCTGTTTCGGTATTCCAAAGGATATTATCACTGACCATGGCAGTCAGTTCTAGAACAAGATGATGGTTGGATTGGCTCTCAAGTTGGGTTTCTGGAAGGGGCATTCTTCTCCTTACTATCCTCAAGCCAATGGTCAAGTGGAATCTGTAAATAAATCCCTGAAAGTTATCCTGCAAAAGACAATTAATAAGGCTTGATCTAATTGGCATATCATGTTATATCCTACGCTTTGGGCATACCGGATTTCAGTTAAGACCACTACGAGTTTCACTCCTTTTCAACTAGTTTATGGTTTGGAATCAATCTTCCCTATGGAATGTGAAATTCATTCTCTTAAATTAGTTGTAGAACTTCTTCCAGACACTTTTAGACTTGAAGAACACCTCATTCATTCGGAACATCTTGATGATCAACGTCAAGATGCTGCCACAATTAACGAAGCTCATAAAAAGAAAGTGAAAGTCCATTATGATAAGGTTGTGCGTCCTAGGGTTTTCTATGAAGGTGACCTTGTCTTGGTTTATGACCAAGACAAAGATGCCTTGGGGGCAAGTAAGTTGAAACCCATGTGATACAATACTTTTATCGATAAAAAGTTCTTAAAAAATGGAGCTTACGAATTGGTTGGTTTTGACGGAAACAAGTTGTCGGAACCCAAAAATGGGCTCTATCTTAAAAATTATCATGCCTAGGTTTCTACCTATTATTTGCTTGGTTGTAAATATTGTATATATTTGTTCATATCTTTATATAGGTTTCAGAGTGATATCAATATTTTTTATCTGCTTTGGTAGGAATTGATGGATGATTTGGTATATCTAGGGTTCACCGATGGTGCTAGTTGACATACCCGGAATTTGGCTTCCGCAACTTTTGTGATTTATTATCCATTCAGTTAGTTGTTGGTTTCAAGATGCATATGTATCAGCCATGCTTCAAATAATTTTGTTGAATATACTCTTGTGGTTAACTTACTATCTGAAGAAATATCTATTAGTATTGATTCGTTAGTAGTATAATTAGATTCTCAATTGGTGGTTTATCAGTTAAACAACATCTATCGCGTGAGAGATCCTTATTTATATTGCCAATTTCTGAGAATGTGTTTATTACAAAGATCATTTAATTTTTATCACATGTATTCATATTCCATGATTAGAAAACTCATTTTCTTATTCCATAGCTAATCAAGCATTAGATTGGCATATTAATCATTTCTCACATTAAAAATAAAAAATAATCAAACATCATCTATATATATATGATTATCACACAATGAAACCATTTGTATATAGATAGAAGTTTTATGTTCAAAATGTTATACAAAATTGGGACAAAATTTCCTACAAAATTAGGGCTTAAGCCCAATCATGCATATCAAAATCTAGACATCTCTAATCTATATCTATGGGTCCAACCCCGTATGTGCATCTTGGAAGAAGACGATGACAGTAGCCACCCATCGAAAGAGCCACACCCAATCTCGTGGTACTCCTACCACGCGTCTCTACATAGCCTTTGGTAGATCCTCTATCAGTGCCATAAGTACCTGGTGAGTCAATCTCTCCAAGTTCATCTATACGGTGTGGAGGAGTCGCTCAGTCTCAGCTGCAGCACTCT
Source organism: Pinus taeda (assembly GCA_000404065.3). Taxonomy (NCBI): domain Eukaryota; kingdom Viridiplantae; phylum Streptophyta; class Pinopsida; order Pinales; family Pinaceae; genus Pinus; species Pinus taeda. The sequence goes on from APFE031743030.1 coordinate 54,070, forward strand.
TCACGTCTCTTCCATAACACCTATTCCTAGTCAAACCCTCAAGTCTTACCGGTCCCACATCTATATCATGATCAAATAATTTTCTAAGAATCTTTGAATCATCAAAAATAATTTCAATTCATAATTTTTGAAATCCAAAAAAATCAAATAATGTTAAAAAAATATTTTTACCTATGACACCCAATGTCTGGTGGAAGCACTAGATTTGGATCCACTCTAAACTCCATGCGTACATAGGGGTAGTCCTCGATGGAAATGACTTGTTGTTCCCACCAAATGAAAAACTCGTCATCAAAAGTTATTCTAGGGACCTTGCCACCCCTCGTCTCTTCATCAAATCAGCCCATCTACCTATACATGGATCCCTTCGGCTACTAATGGTAGAGAGAAATTTGGGTCAAAGCCCTGGTAGCCTCTCAAAGAAGAAAGTGCAAAGGATGGTACCATACCCAAAATGTTTGGTATTACTCTTTTTTATAGAAGTGAGTTGCTTTTTCATATTGATTAGGAGGGTTGTACACCAATCAAAGAATGTGGTGAGGCAATCGACTGCGAGGCTCATTGTAACACACAATGCTTGGCGCAATGAAGCTGAACCTGCTACCCTCACAATGGTAAAAATGAGAATTTTGAGAGGCAGCATCTCCACATTCTTTATTGGTATCTGTGTCCCTACATTCTCATTATTCTCACGGAAATATATGTGAATATAATCATCTACGATCAGGATTCCTCGGACCTTCCCTTGCAAGTTAACTGGCTCTCCTCTTCAGGAAAGTCCAATAATGAAGTAGATAGCTTTTATTTCAATTCTCAAGGGCTTTGATCAATCATAAAATAATCATCTTCTGGATCCCAGTCATTTACAACCATCTTCAACAACCTTGTGTTGGTTTTCATACTAGGCATTTTGAAAAATTTCAATAATCCACACCCTCTCAATGGATCCAGTGACAGTGGGTCATTCATTACTTCATTGTCTACTACACTATGCTCTCTTTCTTTCCATGTGATACTCATCCTACGATTCAAGCATTTTTATCCATTAAAATTCATAATTTAAAATTTTTCACAGCGCACAAGCAGGTTCACTTCATACACAGACGCGCATAGGGCTTACTCATACGTGGCTTTGATATGCCCAACCCGCATACACGTAGAGTAAAAATCTAAAAACAATATTCCTACAGTAAAATTTTTGAAAAAATGCTTGAAAAGTATATAAATTCATTGAAAGATCAAATTTGAGGAATACGTGGACGTTTGGTAACTGTTCGGGCCGAGAAATAAGGTGGATTGTGGTTGTTGGTATTTGCTCCAGAGATCATTTTCTCAATTCTTCAAAACACAAATGAGGTTTGTTGAGCCAAAAGGTCTATTTATAACTTGTAATTTGAAAAACTTTCAAAACCAACTTTTACAAAGTTTATGTTTTATTTTTAATAATTTTATAAACTTTGTGACCTTTGGCTTTGAGTGCTAGGATAGGTTGTCTTTCAGGTTAGATTGAATACATTGAGATTTTATCTACCACTTCAATTCCATGACCACTGACTCGTCATGGTAGGTATTGTTTTTTGTCACTAGCATATAGGTTAGGGAAGATCACTTTTATGTTGCATTATGCATTCTAGCCTCCATACTGCGATATGTTGCCTTAGGGTTGACCCCATTGTATTATGATCCTTAAAACCTTTTTCACTCACTGAATTATAAAATCATGACATGATGGTAGATCCTTCATTTACATGGGCTTCCTAGTTAGATCTTCACTGAGATATGTTTCCCATGCTGCAAATATTTAGTAGGCTCCGGAGTCCTCTTTAGTCCCACCATGACTTTTTGTGATGAAGCTTCATTCTCTTTCTTCTTCTATATCTTTCTTGATTTATACCCTAGAGGCTCCCACATGTTGAGTTGTACTGCTGCATTGCATGTTGACTATTTGTAGCTTTTGGACTTAATCCAACTTCACTTGGGCTCATGTATAAACCATGTTTTGACCATGTCTTTGAAAAACAACCTTGCAATCACTTAGCCTCTACAACTTGACACCCTTTTCCCTTGGAAATAACATTCCTTTAAGTGTCATTGAACAATTTCATCACCTTGCATTAGGAATAGGAATGTTCCCCTCCCAAGAACTAGTGCATCTGTATTTGAACACTCCTTATTTACATTGTCCCATAGGCATTCTTTTATTGTTTTCTAGCCTTTCCAAATATGAAAAAGACAATATATATATATATATATATATTCCAAAAAGAGCGAGGACAAGACTTTACTTCCATAATTGATGGCAGTAAGAGTCAGTTGTGTCATCCTTAAACAAAGCACTCAAACCGAGTCTTTCCTCCATCAAGATTGGCTTTAGTTTGACTTACGAGAGCCATAACCTTGTTATTGAGTCAGTACTCCTTCGGTTGGTTATCTATTCCAATCATATGGAGAGTTTGTTTATGCCTCCCTCATGAAAAAAAATACATAAAATTATAATATGTTGCCATATAGTCACATTTGAGTCATGCTTTTTTAAGGGAAGTAAACCTGAGTTGGATTTTTTGTGGTGTCTCTTGGCTCATATTCAGACGGCCATACCTGGTCTATCATAGTTATGTCCAGTATCACATCAATTGTTTGGTCCTTTTCTCATGTTGGTTTGAGAACCTCTCCATTGACTTCTTGCCAATGGCTCTGTTCTTATTGACTTTAACACATTACTCTGAGAGTAGGCCTAGAGACACACCCTGGCCCTGTTTCCATCATTGATAGGTGACCTTGTGCTCAACATCGATTAGTATTATGGGTCTTTGACTGAGCAGTTTCCCTTGTGTTCGACATCATCTTACATTATCACACATTGGAATTTGTGCAATACCTTGGTTTCCATTTGACCCTATTGGTGGATTCCTCGCCTTTATGTCATCTTTCATTATTGGTTGGTTTAGATGGTTTCTATCATGTGCTAGCCACATCTTGTGTACGCCATAAATGTGCTTCGGTATAGATACTTCATCTTTATTCATATGATTCTTTCCACATTATTGGCCTATAGGTTACACTCGCGTTAGATTGATGTAGGAAGCCTTAATCACTGCCTTCCAGTAGATATTTTCCCATCAACTTCGACTCATTGCTCTTGGAATAAGATAGATAGTCCTTTTTTCAGTACCTTAGGGTGTGCAATCATTAGTGGCAGACTCCTTCACTATCGACAGTGAGAATACATCAATGTCTCCAATTAATAGATTCTCTAAAGTGTTCGACTTAAACTCAGTTATTTGCACTTGTCAGATTGTACTCGGTACCTTGAATATCATCATCATTATCGGTGAGTTGTATTGTGTTTGTTAATAGTATACATCAATGATCAGTAATCAAATGATTTCTCACATGGTTGAATTCAGATTATTTATTCCCATAGTGTAGAAATGTACCATGGCGTTCGGTGAAGACCTCGGGTTGCATCAGCATTTCATGGTTCACATGTCAGCCCCTCCATTTTACTACCAATTACACCATCCACCTTATATGTTGCAGTTCATCACAAAAACATCCTATATGTTGGCACCCGAGTTGCATGTAGTACCATTATTCCACTTGCTGACTTGGTACTTTTGAGGATTAGTTATGTGACTTCAGTGATCAAATATCTACTTCAGCATCATTGATCAATTCTTCAATATGTGATATTGTGACATGGTCTTGATATGTAATTTTACAGCTATGATCAAATGATCCACTATGTATTTCTTAGTCTCCTTTATACTTATATAAATATTTGGATCTGCTCTACACTTGATATGTGGACATGCTTTACTATCTCTTAGCATGTGTATGCATGCCTCAAACATAAGTTTTCTTTATGATCTCTTCCACTAGTTTGGCAAGCTGTAATCTGGTGATCTCCTCCCAAGTCCTTGCATTATTCTTTCTATACACTTAATACATTTTGGTCATCATGTACCCCTTCTGATCTCATATATTAGGGTGCATCTATTATAGCATCATTTACCACCTTTGTATACTTGATGCTTTGAGTCATGGCCTTGGGCAACCCTTTCCCTTCAAACTTGGTCCAATTATTAAAAAACATTATTTTAAATTTTGTACGCGACTCTTCCCTTCAAAAAATGCGTGCACACATGGATTCATCTATACCCAACCCACGTATATGATTTAAAATATGAAAAAAAATATAAAATCCCTATTTTTTGGGTGGGGTTTACAAGTTACACCAGAAGCCTACCTATAGGAGGTTGTGGCCTAACTGTATCCCAATTGAAAATTTTGTTTTAAGGTGATATAAATACACCTCATGGGGCATGCCTAAGGGGACAGAAAGATAAGATATTGACATTATAATAAACTTTCCCGTGATCAATTCTAATTTATCCCTGTGCCACCTGCACTCCCAGCTATGGGAAACCCTTGTTTCCTCATTTTGATGTCCATCTCCTTTACATGTCATCCATTTGTATGCATTTGGAAGAGGATTGTTGAGCCTTTGGATGGACGGATCTAGAGGAAGGTTCCTCTTGGAGTCGTGGAAGAATCAGGTTGTATTGTTCCACATTCTTTTGTAGTCATCAATAAAGAAAATTTGTCTTCTTCATGATGTTATGATATTAATGCTTTAATTCATGTTTTAATCTAAATTATGTATGATTTCATGTTTTTTAATTATATGATTATATCATCTAACCTCTATATCATGAACATGCTTCGAACTACTGCTGGTATATGTTCTTTTCTTAAGTGAGTTGCACGTTTTAAAGCATTGGAGGAAGCAGAGGGTTTGGACCCTGTTAGCTTCCTACTGCAGCAGGTTATTCATATTTCATGATTGACATTTTTACAGGCCAAATATGTCATACTTTGCATGCTGCAATGCTCCATATTTGCTTAACGGTCTCCAAACGAAGAAGGCTACTCCAAGTTCATTCAATTTCCTTCCAAATTTTTGAAAAGTTATCCCGGTATCGCCAATTTTCAGTTAAAGGGAGGTCCAAATAGCTTAATCTTGGTCTCCCTAGGTTTGAATTTCCTGTTTTAGAATATAGAGAATGTAAATCTGTCCAACAGCTTAATCTTGGCAGATTCTTAGATAGGTAGAGAAGCAGAGGAGCCCAACAGCTCAATCTGGGCCCTTGGAAGAAATAAGGGTAGTATGTAGATAGGAAAGCATCAAAAGGAAAATAGAATGATGGGTTTGCAAATCTAAGTGCACCCAAATCAAAAGAAGAAAAAATTGCTAGGTAAGTAGGTTGGGTAGGTAGTTCTGAGGTTGTTGAATCCTAATTGCTGATCAGTTCCAGATTTTCAGGTGTCATCTCACTCAAGACACAATCAGCAGGCAGTTCTATGCGATAAACTCAAAAGAGGTATGACTAACTCCCCTTCTCTGCTTTCCCCAATCATTAACTAACTTCCCCAAAAGAGGTCAAGATCTGCTTGATACCTCTTAAGTTTCATCATTTTCATAACACTAACTCGAGGAAAGACCTCCTTTACTCAAAGCTGTTCCATACTTTCTCTAAAGAATGGTTTTACCCCCTTGTAACAGCCTAAGCTCTCCTGAACTTAGCGC
>APFE031743030.1:125398-140872 GCA_000404065.3 Pinus taeda
AGTTGTTAGATGTACTCTTGCTGGTTGTTAGATATACTCTTGGTGTTATAGTGGCAGCTACGAGAATGTTGTTAAATGTACTCTTGGTGTTATAGTGGCAGCTAGGAGAAGTGATCTTGGGTCTTCCTTAAATTAAGAGGTTGTTAGATGTACTCTTGGTGTTATAGTGGCAGCTAGGAGAAGTGATCAAATGTACTCTTGGTGTTATAGTGGCAGCTAGGAGAAGTGATCTTGGGTCTTCCTTAAATTAAGAGGTTGTTAGATGTACTCTTGGTGTTATAGTGGCAACTAGGAGAAGTGATCTTGGGTCGTCCTTAAATTAAGAGGTTGTTAGATGTACTCTTGGTGTTATAGTGGCAGCTAAAAGTGATCTACTCTTGGTGTTATAGTGGCAGCTAGGAGAAGTGATCTTGGGTCTTCCTTAAATTAAGAGGTTGTTAGATGTACTCATAAGAAATTAGTATATCTGCCTACAAGTTGTTAGATGTACTCTTGCTGGTTGTTAGATATACTCTTGGTGTTATAGTGGCAGCTACGAGAATGTTGTTAGATGTACTCTTGGTGTTATAGTGGCAGCTAGGAGAAGTGATCTTGGGTCTTCCTTAAATTAAGAGGTTGTTAGATGTACTCTTGGTGTTATAGTGGCAGCTAGGAGAAGTGATCTTGGGTCTTCCTTAAATTAAAAGGTTGTTAGATGTACTCTTGGTGTTTTAGTGACAGCTAAAAGTGATCTTGAGTCTTCCTTAAATTAAGTCTGATCTTGGGTATTCACCCTCGCCTAGAAAAAATTAAAAAAATACAATTTTATTTTTACAAAGAAAGGTTACAATTTGAATTTCAACATAAATCATATATTAAGATTCCTGTTAAACAAAAAAAAGAGGAGCAGCTTAATATGTGCAGAGAACAAAGATTAAAACTTATCTACATCCATACCTCCTTCATGATCACCTGTGACCACTTCCAGGAATTGTGATTTCCACACTTTAGTCTATTGGAAAATATTAAAAAAAACTAACAGTACTTCCATTATATTATCGGTATTATGACACGTAGGCTAACCTCTGCAACTTAGTTCTGCAGGAACTCGCGAAGATCGTCAAGAAACTTAGAACACAAATCATAGGAAAGCAGATGAAAGGCATGAATGCCCTCCTCATACAACAGAAGCTCTACCTCTTTGCCCATCTTTTTCATATACTCAACGTATTGGAGATCCCGATCTTTGAGGAGGTCCAGCCCACCCACCACCACCAACGACGGAGGCAACGACAGCCCCGATATGTCGGGAGAATCGGCGCCCATTACGTTGGCCGCGGGATGGTCTCTCGTGGCCCCTTCCGGCAGAAACGCCTTCCAAAACCAATCGGCGGCCTCCAACGTAATGAGCGGAACACCGTTGCTCAACCTCAACTCCGCCGGCGTCCTCTCCTCACCGCCAAAGTAAGGCTGAATGAGCACGTGGCCCACGATGTTGACAGGACTCATGTCCCCTTCTCCAGCCACGCGGCATCCGACATGGTGGACGATGTTCCCGCCCGCGCTCTCGCCCATCAAGAAGCACCGCGACAGATCAGCGTTCGGAGGCAGGTAACCACGGCCGCGGTCGCGAAGCCACGCCACGGCCGCGAAACAGTCGTCGTAAGCGGCGGGGTACTTGTGCTCCGGAGCCAACCGGTAGTCCACCGAGACAACGACCACGCTTCGTCGCTTGGCGAGCCGACGACAGAATGTGTCGTAGGACACGTCGCTCGCCGAGAGCATGCAGAAACCGCCTCCATGGAAGTAGACAACAACGGGCAACGTTCCGGCTTCGTTGACGGGAACAAAGAGACGGATCCATACACCCGTGGCCTTGTCGATGACGGTGTCTTTGGTATAGACTCCGTGAGTGGGCGTCTCGTCGGCGGGAGCCTTGGGGAGCGTCCACGCTAATAAGCTCCGATTAACGGTGCCGTCGTTTCTCCTGCAGAGATAGCACCCTGTTTTCACGAACCAACAGAACCAATGGACGCGCCGAGGGAGAGAACGCAGCAGGGCCGACTCCACGCTCCCTAGTTCACAATCCATTAGTTAAAAAACAGAAGAAATAAAAGGGGAAAAAAAAATTCACCGTTGCAGTGGCACAGTCCGATCTCGCTGCCCGCAAACTCAAATTCTGAGATCCATGGCCGCGATCGATTATATGTCACTGTAAACGAGGGGAGAGTTAGGTGTGGTGCAAGGCTGTTGAGGTATGAATTGGGGAGTTAATGCACATGAGTCAGATGTTACAGCCAGCTTGATAGCACCACTGCCTTAAATCTCACCAGACGATGAGGACAGGAAATAAATTTAAATACATGATACATTAAATGCCGAAACAAACTGTCCCTCTTATCACTGATCTAATTTAACTGGTAGAAACTAGAGAAACGGTACTTGTGCATAGGTGTCGCGTAGGTTTCCGGAATCTTGAAAACGGTCCTTCAGTTTCTCTGTCACGTTTCTCAAGCGTCCAGGGTTGGAATTTGACGGCATCTTGTGGGTCAGAAGTTATTTTCAATTTAAAATAGTTTTAAAAAGTTTAAATGATTATTTTGGATAATGTGTTTTGAAAGGGAGTTGTTTGTAATGCGATTTTTTAGAGATTCCGGTAACGGAATCCGGCGGAAGAAATTGAGGTTAAATCTTGATTTGTTGCAGTTAAAATGGTTTTTTAACTGTATATTTGGATTCAACACCGTGAAAAACCCCTGGGACACTTTGATTGTGCAAAAACTAGCTATCAAACTTGCGATTCCAATAAATTGTTGCCGGATTTTGACAGAAAAACCCAACAGAAAAGCTTTCAAAAAGTCGCATTATAGACAACTGCTTTTGAAACCATTCGTTTAATGAGGTGGAGGAATTGCCTGACGTTTAAAAGTGGTTGGAATTTGGGCAAAAATTTTCAAAAAGTTTTGTAGAGGGGATCCAATAAATCCCATGCTATCGGGCCATAAATGAACGGCGGGTGTATATGCCCACCGTTAGATTTTGCTAAGGCCGAAATAGAACGGTGAGCATATACCCCCGCCGTTCATTTATGACCCGATAGCATGAGAAATATGGGTCCCCCTTCTAGAGGCAGTTTATTCATGTTTTTATGGTGGAAATGTATTCAGCACCATCAAAAATGTGTATGATGCCTGAAATTTTGAAATTTAACAACTATAACTTGGATTTACAAAAATCATTGCCATATTTTCTCTAAATATGATCGGAATTTCCATAACTTTCCAGGCAACACCTCTACCTCATTAGACTAAGCAACACCTCCACCTCATTAAACTACGCGCTTTTGAAATATGTATAAAGTATTTTTGCAATCTTATTATTATTTCTTTAACAAAACTTTATTATTATTATCCTCATCTTATTATTTTTATTTTCTTAATTTTTTTTCCACAAAACTATATTAACACCTTATCTGATTTATTATTTTCTCCCCAAAACTCTTTGAATACCTTATCTAACACCTTTCCATTAACTGAAATTTCCCCTTCACTAGAACATATGAAGTACTATAATAACATGGAACATACCTTATCTAACACCTTTCCATTAACTGAAATTTCCCTTCACTAGAACATATGAAGTACTATAATAACATGGAACATATGAGGTATTATTATAAGCCCAAAATGGTATTGTCAACCAACAAAAATTAATTTGGAATCTTTGTCGAGTACAATTTCTAAATCTGAACAAATCTACTACTCCAAAATTTTGGAATTAAATCTATTATTACAGAATTTTGGAATTCAAATCTATCACAAAATTTATTTTCGAAATTCAAATAATATTCAAATTTATTACAAAATTAAATTTTGAAATTGGAATGGTTTGTCTTATTGTGCTTTGCATTCTAATTTCTCCAGCTTATTCTATTCTTGCAGTTATAACCTTAATAATCAATGAAGAAATATGGCATTTTGTGTATGATTTCTTAGTTACCATTTGAATTAATTTTAGTTATAGTCCACTGTCAATTGTATATTGATTCTTCAAATTTGTTGTAGGTAAAGGATCAAGAAAAATCCAAGTCATCTTTTTAGCGAAAGAATTTCTATCATTTGAAAGCACGTGCCACTCAATGTATAGAGAGTTTTGGTATAAGCCTTGATCTTCGAATATGATATAAGTCTGAGCCCTCAATAAGAAATTGATTGAGTTATGTGTTGATTGTCCCCTACTTTGAGTGAGAGTTGCTTTTAATCAATAATAAATGTGAGAGTTGCTTTTAATCAATAATAAATGTGATAGTATAAGATCTTTCATGATGAACAAATTTCATAAAAATGGATTGATTTGCACTTACATTTCATCAAGTAAGGATACATTAATAATATTTATAGTATTTATCTTGTTATTCACATTTTTTTTGCAAAATGATTTAATTGACTTGTTTTAACATATTATTATTTACTATTTTGTCCTGACGATGAACCATATTAGTTGGTTCGAAAGACAATTGATTCTCTATGTGATTTTGCCGAAATTATTCTCATAATGATTTTAATAATCTGGTTGGATCCACTAGTTTTACTCGTAGGCTTAAAAAAAGGTTTTTCAAATCTTTCATGTGGCACCAAGATGCTGTAAAAAATTTTACAAGTTTTTCAATTTTATTTTAGTTTTGTAATGGAAATTGATATAGTAATGTGATTTATGATTTTTTTAAAGACCATTTAAAATTTGCAAAATTGGTTACTTGATTTTTTACTATTGACATTTATACTATGATAGCTTTTATCTTATAGGTGGTTTGGCATGGAAATGGACAATAATATAAATATAAATTGTTTTTGTTAGTTTATAATTGTTAAGGCAAATTTTCTTATTTGTAGTAGCAAATGGTTTGTAAATAGTCTATGGCGTACTCAAATCAAACTTTTATCTTATAGGTGGTTTGGCATGGAAATGGACAATAATATAAATATAAATTGTTTTTGTTAGTTAATAATTGTTAAGGCAAATTTTCTTATTAGTATTAGCAAATGGTTTGTAAATAGTCTATGGCCTACTCAAATCACCGCCAATTTTAATTAATTTTGTATAAACAAATTGCTATTTTATTTTATTGCTCTTTTACTAAATTATGATTTGTATAATGTTTGTAGGCTAACTAAAAGTAGAAATGGTGTTGAGGAACTTATTTGTAAACAATATAAGAATGTAGATATCTTACCTTGGAAACCTTTTTGACAAAACTATCTATAAATTACTTTTGTTTGACTCTTTTTATGCTTTTGAAATTTTTACAATAGAAACTATAAACTTATAGATAAGGATTGTGTGCATTTTTACTCCTAAGCTTCACATTTTTAGTCTTTCTCTATTTGCTTTTGTGCCATTAATATTGCAAGCTTTAAATTTTCCATGGGTAAATCTATTTAGGCCCCTTTTCACCTTTGATTGATTTGCTTCCTTGTTGATGCAGCTTGATGTGAGTGAAGGGAGCACCCTTGTGAATTTGAATGTGCACATACAATGAAAAACATATTTTTATTCAAGTAGGAATTAAAATACATCCAACTTGTGCAAAAGCACCTATAGCATAAGGACAAGCAACCATGAAAAATGGACCTAACACCATTCAAAAAAAGTTATTACCTAGTCTCCTTAAATAAATGTCCACATATTTAAGTGATCAATAAACAACTAGTCTACAAAGATTATATATATATATATATATATATATATATATATATATATATATATATATATTATATATATATATATATATATATATATATATATGAAGTGGATATAGATATGCCAACAACACAACAAATTTGGCTTGGTTTAAAACATTTTGTTCATTATGAGATCTCATCATGTGCTCAATCTAGTATGATTGAATTCCCATAGGTGTCACCTAGACATTCACTAGTTCACCTTTGGGACAAGGGGAAAAAACATACATATTTCATACTCCTTGGAGGGAATGTTGTTCAATAACTTATAATTCATTCATTTGATCAGGGTAAGTTGGATTGGAATCCAAGTCCAAATAGTTTCCATGAAATCCAATGAATATGCATTTGTCTCTTATGCAAACATCATTACAAATCACACATGATTGAAAAAAACAATCAATCCATGAGTGTGTTAGTGCATCATCGAACCTATGTAGTCGAAAGCACAAAACTTCTCCCTTGTCATAATGAGTATGGACCACAATCTTGCATGTTTCCACTTGCTCTCCTTGAGTGTATTAGCTACCCACCCTTATTGGATTGTTTGAGTTGGGGGCCTGTAACAATATCACCAACTCATCACTCACTCATGAAAGTTATCCTATGCCACAATGTCACCTATGGAACATTGAAAGGGTTGCTTCAACTACAGTCTGCACCCAGTATCCCAACATATCACTTAAAAGCTCTAAAAGATCTGGCTCGTGAAGAACAACATCTAATGCCACTTATGAAATATTAAAACACATTGATTCCATGTGATTATGATCATGGAGAGGACGTAGAGGATATCCCATCTTATAATTTTAATTTTTTGGTCATCTTATATGTCCCATAACATCTCCTTAGTCATATCTCATATTAAAAATGCTATGGCATGTGTAGGTCTAGGACATTTGATTTTAGAGTTATGGAGATTTTATTGTGAGCATTCCATACAATTTCAAACCAAGATTCATAATTCAATAAGCCATTTGTGTGTTATGGTTATTTTGTTTTTTTTCTTATGATAAATATGTGATTTTTTTTTACATAACTATGTTATTGAAGGTTAATTTTTTTAATAAAACTTTTATTGGTGAAAGGTTAATTTATTATCAAAACATCACTCTTGAAGGGAAAAAATTTAAATATAACGTTTCTTGAATGGAAGCATAAAGACCTAAAGCGTAAAAAAAGATTACTACATATTTTAAATTAATGATAAAATGAATTAGATTTCATCTCTTTTAATTGAATAATAATAAATATAAGAAAAAGTTGAAACAAATATGTAAAAGACTTTGTTTGGCTACAAGTCAAGACTTAGGAAACAAGGTAATGGCCCAAGATTGATATCTCGTAGGAGCGAAACCTTCCCCCTTTAACCTTACAAGCAACTAGGGGCCTTTAACCTTACATAACACAAGGGGCGGTTTTCCTTGAATAAGGGTGATGAGGCAACGTACATTCACAAATAGTAGCCATATATCATTGTCTTCACTACTGGTTTGATAACCAAGTTATGATAGGTTTTCCCACTTAAAAAAAAAACCCTCTGTTAAATATATAAAAGTTAATTTCTCTAAATATTTTGCCTTTTTTAATTATTAAAAGTTAAAACAAATCTAAAGTTTATGTACAAAAGACTCAATGGAAATAGACCAACCAAGATCCATCTTAACTCCAGATCTACCAAAGGCACATAGAGGGATCAAATCTCTTTCGACTTCAAAGGAAGATTGTATCTCGAGAGATTTGATCCCTCTTGGAGCTTGGTAGATCCAGAGTGAAGATGAATCTAGATTGATTTTAAAAATAATATAATTTATGGTTTTATTTCATGTCTCAAATATATTTAAACATTAGTGTTTTGTTTCCTAATATTATGTTTATAAATTAATATAAATTATAATATATTAATAGTAATTTATGTTACACAATTTGAAAAGAATTTTTTTTAATAAATATTTAATTAATTTTATTTTTTTTAATTGTTAATAAAAAAAATTATCTTAGTAACCTTTATAGTTTCTTATTGTTTAAAATATATATTTTTGAATGCATTTTGGTATTCTGCTCCTCAAAAACCATATTTTTTTAAAATTTGTATTGAATTCTGAATAAAATTGACAAAAAGAAAGCTTTGAATAGAATCATTTATCTATTAATTAAACTACCCAAACTTAATTCATAATCATGATAAAAAAATTGTCATAACCTTTAATTATTACTCCATTTATAAATTATAGTGTTTAATTTTCCATTTATTTATTTATAATTTTTTAATTTCACATATAAATTGACATGAACATTTCATATATATTATTTATTATAATTATTGTTAAGTGTTTAATTGATCTCTCTTGATATATATATATAGTTTTCATGTACCATGCACATAATTTGTAAGATAAATTTATTACTATATTAAATTTTGATGGTCAAATTTAACTACCCTATATTAATGTTAGTTATTTTTCATTAATTCTCATTTGATTTAAAAAATATTATTATTATTATTGTCTGTCAAGTTGTCTATGATCTTCCAGGCTTGACCTGTGGCTTGAGGAGCCGCGACTCAGGGGGTCAAAACCACTCAGGGATCACACCCAGCCTGGGCCACACCAGCCCTTAGGTGACTGGATTTTTTAACATGTCTCCTCCCCCTAGCGTAGGGCACAACCACCCCCCATGAGGTTTGATCCTGGGTCGCCTTACTCATGAGGCCCATCCTCAACCGGTTGTGATAGTGAGACTTGACAATATTATTATTTTTTAAAATTTCTATTAAAATAATTATTATAACTTATTAAACCATTTTTTTAGTGGCTATATTTCATTGCGTTAAAGTAGTTTTTTAGAAAAGTATTATTGTCCATGGTTTGGCTATAACTTATGGTTTTGATTTTTTATTTATTACACCATAAGGTGTTTCCCTTTGAGAAGAAGTCCCTCTCATGCCACCTGTGTTGTTATGAGATGTTGATTTTGATGTTAGACGATTAAAATAACCTCTGCCATCAGATTGAAAAAGAAAGGTATTTTTCAGTTACAAAATTCGACAGGTGTTTTTCTGTGGTTTTCCTTGTTTGTCATGGGAGGATTTAGCTCTCAACCCATCTGTCAACAATAACCTCGTCATGGCTACAACAACCTCTTCCACTTGGGATTCCAAGTTATTTGCGACTACCTTGACGCCACATCCACTCAACGACTGATTCTCCACTCCATCATTCGTTCTCAGGTACAATTTCTGAGTTAACAACATGGAAAATTTTAAAGATGGGAATTTATCTTAAAGTTTAGAAACCTTGGTGAATCCCACTAGTCCATAATATGAAATCTATAAAATATTTGGAGATATTTTTGTAAAAATATTCAAATTTATAATATTTGTATATAGTCTATATATAATTTTTTGGCGATTTTTAAGGTAAAATAATTTCATTCTATAAAATTTGGGCGAATCATTTTTACAAAAAAAAAAGGAAATTAGCGAATCTTCTTTTGGAAAAAGTACAGAAAATTAGCCCATGGGCGAATATTAGCCCCTAAGGTTTTCCCTCGTTAACAAGGTTTTCCTTTCCATAGTTCCTTTATTTTTTGTCTCTGCTAGATTTGTTATGGGTCTACACCCAAAGTTTACATAGTAATATATTTTTTTTTGTAGTGTTAGATTTGTTATGGGTCTACACCCATAGTTTACTTAGTAATCTCTTTTTGGTTGCAGTCTATTGGTTAGAGGCGGCAACTTCCCAGAATTTTCCTATCTGCTTTACAGGCTTGGAGGAAGTTATGGTTTATTTCCTTTACTGGGCAATTCCCCTTGTTGTAAACTCTACTACTATATTATGCTATAGATCAATTATAATTACATGTTTTAATATGACATCTGTGTTTGAATTTCAGGCAGGTCACTCTCTGGCTTAGCATGGGTGTGGACAGGCTCAGCGCGTCCACCCTATGGCTCCGACGTCCATGTGTTTTGGGGGCTTTTTCCATCACAGAGATTAAACCCTAGATTCGTTCATGTTGTTTTATTTTAGTTTCTTGTCACTACTATGGACTACAGGGTTATTACTGATTTATACTTGGTGGAGGCACATAACTCGTTTTCTATTTTGTAAGAAGTGAAAGCTTTCTCTACTATCCACTGTAAATTTTGACTTTCGTGGTAGATACAAAGCTCAGCTATGTTTTCCTTTAGTTAATATTCCTATGTGGTACTACCCGTTCGGGGTTTCACTGGAATACGTTTATATATGTATTTGTTTTGCACTGGGATACGATTTATGTCCATATGCTTTCATTTTAATGGACAATATGTTGGGCTCAATTCCAGAGGTTAAACCCTCGTAGTGTTCTTTCTCAAATTGTTAAAAAATGTGTGAGATGGGTATTCTGTTATTATTTTTTAGATTTTCTATCCTCACTACTTAGGGTTTTAATGCAACTAAATTTTTTACTGGACACCTGCGTTCACACCATGGTTTTTCTGTTTTTGTATGGTAGGGGGTGAGTATTGGCTCACCCCAAAAAACTGAAATTAAATGTATTTGATCTAACTCTGTAAAGTTTGAAATGGAGGGAATTAGCTTGAAATTTGAATTTTTTGTCCAATTGAAATTGATTGTCTTTTTTCTTTGCTTTTTGCGTAACTTTTTAAAGCTCGGGCCGAAATTTTCAGTCCACCAAAAACATGAAACTAGTTGTATTTTCTCTCTCTTCTAAGAAAATTTGTGAAGTTTGGAACGAAAAGGAGATTTAAGTTTTAGCTAAACATTTTTTGATAAAATAAAATTACAATATCACCCTTTTGTTTTCATTACATCGTTATCATCTGTGTCTGTCTTGGAGAATTTGAATTATCACAAAGACGATTGGATCAACTGGAAAAATGTTTGTTATTTGATAGGCCGGAATGCATGTTCTTCATTTTAGGAATGGGAACAATGATCAAATAATATTCCCTTCTTAAGCGAAAAACGTTGCTAGTATGTCATTTTTCCGAAATTTGCTTATTTTGTGTATTTTAATTGAGAAAAGGTTCTTCTAAACTATATGGACTATGTTAATAAATAACATCATCGAAACTGATAAAAGAATATGACTTTTACATAATATCTAGCAGAAAATTGCTTGTATCATCTTCAATTCATTGAAAAACATGCAACCAAGATAATGTTTTAATTTGATTGAGAAAAATTACTTCCAATTACCAAGGAAATTAGACAAAATTTGAGTTCTTTGCATGGAAAATATACTCTACAGCAAGCAGATGCATGTGAATATCACTTTCTACATATCTGGGGCAATTATTGTATAACAACAATGATATTGAGGTTATTTTTATTTTTAATTTTGTAAGAAAACTTTTTCAAGGACATGGAATGAAAGACAATTGACATCTTTTCAAATAGAAGGCATAGAAATGAGAAGTTTAATCAGAGCATAGACTTCTGTATCAAATTTTAATTCATTGCTCGCTCAACATTTGCATACATTACGATATCTCAATGCATTCTTTAATTAGGGTTGAACATAGAAATTTGGTTTTTCAAGTAAAATAAATATTAATATTACAATAATACGGTACATTCTCCTAAAGTTTTATAAAGTGTCTTAGTTTGAATAATGTTTGAGTGGCTAATACCTATTTACATTTCAACTGATAACATGTCTAAAACCAAGTTTATAAGTTAGATCACTAATAACCAACGTAGGGAATTCACACAATGTGTGTGTGTAAGTGACAAGTTTCTTAAGAATAGGGGAATTTTGACTTTTTGTGCGGAAGTTTATTTGCTTGGAAAAGGTTGTTAATTAATGGTTCTTAGGAGTGGATATTCAGCAATTTTAGGGAATAGGAGAGAGGGTTTTGTAAAGTTGTGAAGGACCAGTAACCTGAATTAATCTCGTTGTTTGAATTTATAATATAGGATTTATGTGGATGTGGTATAGAATGATTCAGGAATCCCTAGACTTGAAAACTAGTAGTTTTTCAGCTCAGTTTGAGTCTTGTGAGAAAGCATGACTTGTAAACATCGGATTGGAGCAATTTGGTTGCTTCAATAGGCTCTTTGTGTAACGTGAGGATATGGAGTGAAGTAAATCTATTTTAAAGACCACCATATGGAATTTTTAGTTATCTAGTCATTTTTCAAAGAACTATCATTGGATAGGAGGTATGAAAATAACTTGGGTGTGATTGGTGGTTATCATTTTCTGTTTACATTTCACAGGCAGGCTAAACCATGAATCCTACACACACAGATGGTCAACTATAGAAATGTCGCTCGTCATGAATACTAAACCTCTTGCTTGCTTGTATTGGGAAAATAACTACAACTTTTGCCATCAGTGTATTTTTATTATTGTCTAAAGACATAATTGGCATATCGACAAGAAATGAAAAGTCCCATAAATTCTAATGCTAGTGAGAGATGAAAAATGAATTTTGAAAAGAGTAACTGAGGGGTATATATAGTACTTTACTAGATAGTCTCTAAGATGACCTACAATTGTATAATGCTTCCATCTATAGGCCATGCTGATGTGGAGCTATAATAGATTTCATGGATTGCAGAAGGAAGTGATGAAGTTGTTTCCTCTGATTTTCCACTTACTACAAAATGTTCCATCAGTTTAGGACAACCAAGTAAATCAACCATCTTTATTGGCATCATCCCATTATTTTCATTGCCATCGAGAAATTCTGAAGTAATCAACATTTTGAAGTGGGCATCACCTATTAGCGTTAAAAGACACTATGTATTTGTATCTATTATCGCCAAACAAAAAGACAACCTCACCAGCTTCTTTTTCGTGCTCTTGGATGCAGATTCTTCCATATTGGCTATTGCTTGTTTAAACAAAAACAAGCACGTTTCCCATCCTTGTAGACAATGTAGTGAAAATAATCAAGTTGATTTCATTGGCTTAGCTGGTCTCAAGATCCTTTTCATGTCCCCGGAGCTACATCCATAGAATCCTCTTGCTAGTTCTGATGGAAACAAGCTTTCATTCATTTTAGGAAAAATAGATGACAATAAATGTTCATCCTATTAACAGTGGAAATTTTTTGGACTGGAGCATGTAATTTACTGCATCATCATCAAAACCTAAAATACACCCTAACTTAATCACCTCACACAAACTTGCAACAAGATCAGGATGCTCTGGAAACAAGTCAGTTGAAATCGCCTCTGCAAACTCAGTTGCTAAGGACAATTTCCTTTTGATTGTGTGGATCAGACTTTTTGATCAAAATTCACTTCTTACGCTTTTCCCATCTCACCAGACTAGTTGTTCTTCCTTTAAACTTATCTTCCACACCATTTTCTGTTGGTACTAAAAGTGAATACTCAACTATAAATGGTTCAATAGCTTCATAGATAGTTAGACTCAAAAAGAGTACTCACACTTTGATGCCTTATATCAGGTGGCAATTTGGCAAAAGGGTGTACAAGATATGCTAAAATAACTATGTATAGTCCTACTCCGACCATCCCCTTTTCCGCAGGATTCTTTTGCAAAGAGATGCCATTTGAAACAGTGATGTCAACCTTTTGTGTTGCTTAGGATATGTTCTGAGCTCCAAGATGGATATAAATTGAGAACAATGAGTCCAATGGTATCTTTGGATCAAAAGGGTTAGGATGCCATCCAAATTTTGGGCTTGCAGAAGATCCCATGAACAACTCTTTCAACTTCAATTCATTAGGAATGGATATTTCATTTGGGGCACTTAGCTGGATATCTCCAGAGCTTGTGTAAGCTGGCAATTAAATAGGTCCTCTTTCAAGACATCGCTTTATTTTATCATATAATTTGGTCCAGTGTTTTAAATTTTTTCTCCAAAGTAAGTTGTAGGTTTTAACCCCGTACAGAAATTACCTGCATACGAATTCTAAATCACAGAAAAATAAACAATGCGAGAGCATAACACATAAAACACATATACACAGATATTTCCCACTGGATCCCAAAATCGAGACTACCAGCTTGATTTTTCATTATGTTCCTTTCAATGTTACAATACATATTTATACATGCCGAAGCATCCAATACCATGGACCGAAAACCATAGGTAGGTTCGCCCAACCTAATATAGGGTACAAAAAAAAAAATTCCCGGGGCGCTGCCCTGGACCCTATAGAGGGGGGCCACCCGCCCCCCTCAAATCCCCCGGACAGGGGGGGCTGCCGCCCCCCCGTTGCGCAATCTGCTCAACGAAGGGGGGGCTCCAACCCCTCTAACGCCCCGGTTCACTACGTAGGTTAGTCGTGGAAAGAATATAACACAACCCAACAATCTCCCACTTGTTGTTTTCTTTCCACAAGGGGCCACAGGAGAGCTTAGTCATCTTTCCAGCCCTGAAACGCCCATTGTTTCTCTACACCAAAAGAACTTCTTAAAGCTCACAACTTTTGTCAATGCATCTGCAGTATTCTTCAAAGTGTCCACCTTTACCAGCAACACCTTTTTGTCTTCTATCATATCCCTCACAAAGTGATACTGAACATCAATGTGCTTTGTCTTTGAATGATAAGCAGGGTTCTTTGCCAAGAAAATTGCACTTTGGCTGTCACAGTCTATCCTTATAGCTCCCTGTACTAACCCCATACTTGAACACAATCTCTGCAACCAAACTGCTTCCTTGCTTGCATGAGTGGCTGCCATGTATTCTGCCTCTGTAGTTGATAGTGCCACTACAGATTGTTTCTTACTCATCCAACTGACTGCACCTCCAATTAGGTTAAACACATACCCACTTGTAGATCTTCTCTGATCCAGATCTCCAGCCCAGTCTGCATCAACAAAGCCATGGATATCCAACACTCTGTCCAATCCTGGTCTTCCTTGGTAGCACGAACCATAATCACTAGTGCCACGCAAATACCTGAAAACCCCCTTCATTGTTGTCCAGTGCTCCTTCCCTGGTTTTGACATAAACCTGCTCAATACTCCCACTGCATGTGCAATGTCTGGTCTAGTACAGACCATTGCATACATCAAGCTACCGACTGCACTTGCATATGGAACACGGGACATGTCCTCTTCCTCTTCTTGTGTCTTGGACACTGTTCAACAGATAACCTCACACCTACAGGAATAGGAACCTTCACCGGTTTACTATCCTGCATATTAAACCTCTGCAGCATTGTCTCGACATACTTCCTTTGGTTTAACCGAACTTCTCTTTGCCCGATATCTTTTAATTTCCATGCCCAAAATATAGTTTGCAGCACCAAGATCTTTCATGTCGAATTTGGAGGACAATTGGGTCTTCAAAATCCTGGATAATTTCTTTGTCATTTCCAACCAACAACATATCATCCACATACAAGACCAGATAAATAACACGGTCACCAATTAATTTAAAATACACACAATGATCTGCTTGGCTTCTGGTGAAGCCAAGTCCCCGTATAAATGTATCAAATTTCTGATACCACATCCTTGGTGACTGTTTTAACCCATACAGAGACTTCTTTAACTTGCATACTAGTTCTTTCTTACCCTTCACCGCCAAGCCTTCAGGTTGCTTCATGTAGATTTCCTCTTCCAAATCCCCGTGAAGAAATGTTGTCTTCACATCCATCTGTTCTACCTCAAAATCAAAAGCATCAACAACAGATAAAAGTAATCTAATAGAAGTTACCTTGGCAACAGGAGAAAAAATATCACCAAAATCAATTCCCGGCACCTGGGAATAACCTTTTGTTACCAACTGAGCTTTGTATTTCTCCACCTTCCCTTCTGCATT